>WNWK01003129.1:0-155000 GCA_009830355.1 Cherax destructor | reverse complement strand
TGATAACTCCAGCTCCTTGTATTATACCTTGATAACTCCAGCCCCTAGTACTGTACCTTGATTACTCCAGCCCCTTATATTGTGCCTTGATAATTCCAGCTCCTTGTACTGTACCCTGATAACTCCTGCTCCTTGTATTGTACCTTGATAACTCCAGCTCCTTGCACTGTACCTTGACAACTCCAGATCCTTGTACTGTACCTTGATAACTTCGGCCCCTTGTACTGTACCTTGATAACTTCAGCCCCTTGTACTGTCCCTTGATAACTCCAGCTCCTTATATTGTACCATTACTCCAGCCCCTTTTACTGTGCCTTGATAACTCAGTCCCTTGTACTGTACCTTGATAACTCCAGTCCTTTATGTCTACTTCAAAACCTCGAGTCCCATAAGTTATAGATCAAACCCATCATGAGGCCCAGGAGCTACAACTTAGTCTGATGAAGCTCCTTGAAAATTTGAGACAAATCATGGGAAGTATTATGAAGGCATCCTCGAGAGTGACTAAGAGGGGTCAGGTGCTGTAGATATACACCCATATGAGGCACAAGAGCTGGAACTCAACCTTGTCAAACACTGTTTACATTTGACTCATTTTTTTTTTTCAATCAATTTGAAACTAGGTTGGATGTTCCCGTAGAGTTATTATTTTTCTGCTGGAGAAAAGTCAGAATATAATAACTAAAATAATAAAAAGCAGAATATAATAACTGCTGCAAAAGTCGTTTACCGAGTTTTGTTTTTCTTTTGCATTGATTTAGCAAGAATTGTATCGATACGTTGGGTGCAATAATGAGTTGATTAGCTTGTAGCTTAGTAGAAAATCTCTTCTGTGCTTTATTAAAAGAAAATCTGTTTTATAGGTGTGGAGGATGAACCCAACAAATTTTAATTTAATGCGTAACTCTGTATAGAATTTTTGAGCGAATACGTTAAAAAACAGGTTGAGAGAGAGAGATGATAATGGTTATCAGAGAGAGTTAGTCTCGTTGCCATGTCATGGAAACCGATATCCAGTTATGTATGACACAACAGTTTTCCATCCAGACGATCTGCTACAGAGTAGCTTAGCTTAGGGAAGGTTTGTCAGGAAACAGGACAAGTGTTTCCTGACGCAGGTCTTAGTCATATGATGATCCGCAACTGGAGCATTTGTTCATCTGACCGAGACCTTCCGCTGGCATACCAGTCCACCCCTTTAAAAATTATGGTTATGATTATAATCATGAGACCTTTCACAGAGTAGCATTTTTTTCATAACTGATGGATACATAACTTCAATTAAGATTTGAGCTGCTTTTAATGCCCAGTAAGGTTATGATTCCTCTCTTGTCATCCATAAATAATTCACGTAGCCTCGGCATGTGTGGATTTGTAACCATGTGGATTATTGTTGGTAAACATTGCATGAACTGAGTTAACACTGAACACAAAAAAAAATTGAACAAAATCTCAGGGAAGTGCAGCTTCTTATTGTACGAAATTCTGTGTCAGAAGTTACAAGGTGAAGAATCTTAAGAGCTAAAACACACAGTAAGACTTAGAGGTAAAACACACAGTAAGATCTTAGAGCTAAAACACACAGTAAGATCTTAGAGGTAAAACACACAGTAAGATCTTAGAGCTAAAACACACAGTAAGATCTTAGAGGTAAAACACACAGTAAGATCTTAGAGGTAAAACACACAGTAAGATCTTAGAGGTAAAACACACAGTAAGATCTTAGAGGTAAAACACACAGTAAGATCTTAGAGGTAAAACACACAGTAAGATCTTAGAGGTAAAACACACAGTAAGATCTTAGAGGTAAAACACACAGTAAGATCTTAGAGGTAAAACACACAGTAAGATCTTAGAGGTAAAACACACAGTAAGATCTTAGAGATAAAACACACAGTAAGATCTTAGAGATAAAACACACAGTAAGATCTTAGAGATAAAACAAACAGTAAGATCTTAGAGATAAAACCGAGATAATGTAAGAATTATATAAAACACAAACAGATGACCGAGACGTAAAGATAGTGAAAAAATCGAGATAGTGAGGCGGAATTCATCCTTATTTGTCTACGTCAGTTGTTTGACGTGGACGCCATCGTCATTTTTTTAACGTGATACTCAACGTCAACTTCTTAACTCTTCCAGTATTTTTTTTTTAATTCTATTTTTTTTTTTAAGTTAGGTTCGGTTCATTTACGTGGCGTTACGTTACACGACCCCATAAAAAACGTATATATTAAACCACAAATAATTTTATAACAACGGCCCCTATTCCTCTGACACCGAAGTGACCGTGATAAAAAAGCAGTGTAGAACGTTCCAATATGAACGTTTATAGCAGGTGTTGTGAGTGAGTGGAGGCGGCCGCTGTGGTTTGTGTGGTGAGGAGGTGAAGGTTATGGCTGGGGCCACGCGTCGGGCGGATCCTAAATGCGTTTATTATGACTCCACCAGCCATGTAACCGCTGTTCTTCCTACGTTTGACGCCCTCTATAAACACCTGTTACTCAGCAGGTGTTGAGGCGCAACGCACACCTGTCAATCAACTTGTGGGGGCGGGGGGAACTAGGCAGAGATATGTTGCTAGGGTCATGTCAATCAGCGTACGTAAACTGAATGGCAGATGAATCACAGTGACGCTGTGATGCACTCGGTCACGTCCAGAGGAAGGTAGAATCATTCATGGATTTCATAATAAACGTGAGAGAGATAGTTACAGAAAACCAGACACAACACAAGAAGGCAAACTATAATTAATTTAACGAAAACAAGTTAATTGCAGAATCATTGTGACGAGGTTCAAGTTTATGTTAGCTAACATGCAAGTTCTCTAGAGTTCCTTCAGGTGCTCTAGATGAACCTGTCTCGCTGATTCACCAGATGACACACAGAAAACAGGAATGTAAATACGTACTGCCATCTTGCGGACACGTATTCCCCTTAAGTCTAAAGGAAGTGTGGCACGATTTCATCGTATATCTTCATACTCGATTAGTCTTGCACTGACGACTGAAGGTGCACACCTTAAGAAATAAGTCAGATTATGCAGGGTTCAGGAATTTTGTGAGAATGTGCAGGGTGTCGTGGGCGTTCAGATCACGAATTATCTGTTTTGTTATTCTTTGATCATTCGTCCCCTCAAGGAAGGTTCCTTGATGCTGGTGAGGGGCTCTTGATCTAGGGAATTGGATATGTGCTCCAGTTCCCTGAATTAAACCTGAATGCCTTCCACATCCCCCCACAGGCACTGTGTAATCCTATGGGTTTAGTGCTTTCCCCTTGATTATATTATTTATTATTTGATCATTCGTGTTGTCTTCGAGAATCGCTGCTATAGCGTTTAGAATTGTTAAAAAGTATTCTTCAGAGAATATAATATTTCATGGGAGAAAAATATCTATCATTACTAGTTCTGATTTTTTTTATTGTCGTCTCGTTCATTGTTATATTTTGTTTTCTTCTTCTGCCTTCACCTCCCTTTCCTCTCCTCTTTCTCTTCGTCCTCGTACTCCTCCTCCTCCTCCTCTTATTTTAACTGTTGCACCTACCAAATATATCGCCAAAGTTACCAGTATAAGAACTCACCCGGAGCTTTGAAGTCTCTGATATTGTGTAGTTTTAATGCTTACTTAGCGTTCTACTGAGTCTGAGCAGCTCCCGACACACGACTGAGAGCCCTCCCACTCGTTGTATCTTGACCTCAACTCAATAATAATCAAGTGAACATGCTCGGTCTGCCTACACGACAAAAGGTAAGCAGAACCTACACGTTAACTATATAGGTCGTTGCAAATCCTTCTTCGTCAAGTCCAAGGTTAAACAGGCACGGAGGATCGTTGATATGGCCATTATTTACATGTAGCAAGGTGGTAGGGAGCCCCTTATGCACCAGATACTGCTGCTGCGCCCGACACCTCTAATGCTCCTCCCCAACACGAGAGCACTCAATATGGCTCCCTCGCGGGGATAAATTTTCACGGTGGTAGTGAGATAGCCTCATTTAGCCCTGGTGTGCACAATGAGTCTGCCGGCTGCAGTAGCCATTACACAGTCTGCCACAACGCCAGCAGGAGGCGAGGCCGGTGGAGGGTGCGAACCTGCCTACACTCATACAACACACCAACACTATTTGCTTATGAGAATACATACTCTCATCTCCCGTCCTCCCTCCCCTTCCTCCATCTCTATTCTATCCCCTTCCCATGAAACCCCCACCCCCCTCACTCTCTCATTCTCTCTTTCTTTCTCAAATGAGGTAGACAAATATCCCATTGAATCCCGTAGAAACATGATAATTTCACCAGCTATAACTTCAGCCAGTACAGCCACAAATTCTCCTTGAGGTGGTAAAAGAATTTAGCTAGCACGAAATAAATATTAAAGAATGCCATCTCACCCGACAATCTTACAAAATCGGTAAACAGCCATGCAAGATCCCGTCACGCAGACACTGCTATTTTTTTAAAAATACATATATAAATATATATATATATATATATGCAAAACAATCACGGTGGGAGTAGAATGATGTTTGCATCCTGTATCGCTTGGTTTGCGATATTTGCATAAAATATATATATATATATATATATATATATATATATATATATATATATATATATATATATAACATATAGGGCGTTTCCCACCAAGGCAGGGTGGCCCAAAAAAAAACTTTCATCATCTTTCACTCCATCACTGTCTTGCCAGAGGCATGCTTACATTAGTTATAAAACTGCAACATTAACACCCCTCCTTCAGAGTGCCGACACTGTACTTCACTTCTCCAGGACTCAAGTCCGGCCAGCCGGTTTCCCTGTTAAGTCTGGAGACTTCAGGGAGCGGAGGGGGGGGGGAGGGGACACGGGAGAAAGAAAAACGCGAAGACATTGTGAAAAAGAAGAATGAGACACGCAAAGCCGCAAGGACAGGAGAACGGAGAGACAGACAAACGAAGGAAGGGTAAATAGAATAAGGTAGCGTCTGGAACCAAGAAGATGAGAACACCAAGAGTGACACAAACACAACACAGATGATAAAGCACATTCAGCGAGGAACGACGTGTATGGAGAGACATTACATACACTGAATGACTGACTCAGCTTTGAACAACAACAACAACAGCAGTAGTCCAAATGTAGTAGTTCACGTAGATTTAATGAACAACATGTATAGTTTTATTGGTGAACAACATGCATAGTTTTATTGGTGAACAACATGTATAGTTTTATTGGTGAACAACATGTATAGTTTTATTGGTGAACAACATGCATGGTTTTATTGGTGAACAACATGCATAGTTTTATTGGTGAACAACATGTATAGTTTTATTGGTGAACAACATGTATAGTTTTATTGGTGAACAACATGCATAGTTTTATTGGTGAACAACATGCATAGTTTTATTGGTGAACAACATGCATGGTTTTATTGGTGAACAACATGCATAGTTTTATTGGTGAACAACATGCATAGTTTTATTGGTGAACAACATGCATGGTTTTATTGGTGAACAACATGCATAGTTTTATTGGTGAACAACATGCATGGTTTTATTGGTGAACAACATGCATAGTTTTATTGGTGAACAAAATGCATAGTTTTATTGGTGAACAACATGCATAGTTTTATTGGTGAACAACATGCATAGTTTTATTGGTGAACAACATGCATAGTTTTATTGGTGAACAACATGCATGGTTTTATTGGTGAACAACATGCATAGTTTTATTGGTGAACAACATGCATAGTTTTATTGATAAACGTATTTTTGCTCTGTATATAGAATTCTTATTTTTATTACAGAATTCTTATTATTCTTGTTATTATTATTAATATATTTTTACAATGCACCCTTATTGTTTTTGCAATGGCAGAATTATTGAAAAATGTTGTAGGAAGACACTATAGACAGAACGAACCTGTCTTAAAGACAACGTTTCGCTTTGTGACAAGGTTCGAGGTTTTCTCAAGTCATATATGGTATATACGACACAATATTATATATAACAATAATGGCGAAGTGGAGGTAGGCGTAGTCATGTAATAGATGGCGTGGTCACCATTACTGATTGCACCCAGTATTTTGGAGAGTTTTTAGACAAGCTTAGCCAGCGGTTTCACAGTGCTAAATGACGCCCTGCTTCTGTTCGATGGTATTTAAAAGTCTCTCTATGTGCTGCTTCTAAACGACGTCTTCCTGTCTTGTGTTTCTCTTTTATGATCGCTTCTGTTCTAGTCCAGTCCTGCTTGTCCCTAGGAATGACCAGCATTGATTTGGTCATGGGTCTCTGTAGTAGTAGTAGGAGTAACAGCAGTAGTAGTAGTAGCAGTAGTAGTAGTAGTAGTAGTAATAGTATTAGTAGCAGCAGTAGTAGTAGTAGCAGTAGTAGTAGTAATAGTATTAGTAGCAGCAGTAGTAGTAGTAGTAATAATAGTATTAGTAGCAGCAGTAGTAGTAGTAGTAATAGTAGTAGTATTGTTATTATTATTATTAATTATTATTTTTATTAATAATAATAATTATTATTATTATTATTATTATTACATGGGAAGCGCTGAACCCGTAGGGGCCACACAGCGCGTGGGAAATCAGAGAGAATTAGGTTTAGTTTAACGAGTCCGTAAGTACACACACACACACACACACACACACACACACACACACACACACACACAAACACCGCTGTGTTTATTGTTCACATCACACTGGAGGAGGCGATGAACGCTCCTCCTAACGCCCGTCCCCACCCCCACTATCACAATCTTAAATCTATACGATCGAGGCAGATGCTCTTAGTCAGTCTCGTATATTTCACGACCTTGATAACATCACCTTTCTGATAGGTTCCACGCCGGATAATGTCATTACACAGTTCGGCAAGAAATATCTATATGTTCTAGTAGTGAATAGTGATCATAGACTCGCAGGAACAGCAGGTAAAATATTAATTTTTAGCCTCGAGGGAGATACACTCGTGGTTAGTAAGTTTGTAGTGTGGAGGGAGGACTTGGAGATGGAGGTTATGGAACCAGCGAGTACTGGATTTTGTTTTTATGAGCCTAGAGGAGGATTGGAGGTCGAGTTTATCGCTCAGAGAATGGTTGGAGGTCGAGTTTATGGCCAGAGGAGGATTGGAGGTTAAACTTACGAGCCAGAGGAGGATTGGAGGTCGAGTTTATGAGCCAGAGGAGGATTGGAGGTCGAGTTTATGAGCCAGAGGAGGATTGAAGGTCGAGTTTATGAGACAGAGGATGATTGGAGGTCGAGTTTATGAGCCAGAGGAGGATTGGAGGTCGAGTTTATGGCCAGAGGAGGATTGAAGGTCGAGTTTATGAGCCAGAAGAGGATTGGAGATCGAGTTTATGGCCAGAGGAGGATTGGAGGTCGAGTTTATGAGCCAGATGAGGATTGAAGGTCGAGTTTATGAGCCAGAGGAGGATTGGAGGTCGAGTTTATGGCCAGAGGAGGATTGGAGGTCGAGTTTATGAGCCAGAGGAGGATTGAAGGTCGAGTTTATGGGCCAGAGAATGACTGTAGGTCGAATTTATGGGCTCTAATGGGAGAGGACAGGAGGATGAATTTACGGGCCTTAGGTTAACTGGAGATCGACTTTATTGACCTGAGGAGGACTGGAGGTCAGGTTGACAAGGGTGAGGTGTTAGTGAAGTTCCTAACGTAAACAAACGCCTGTGCCAGCGTCGCCATCTGCCTCTCATGTAGTCTTCAGTAATACACAAATAACCCGCACATGGGAGAGAGGAGCTTACCACGACGTTTCGGTCCGACTTGGACCATTTACAAAGTCACACTGCATTCAGTAATACTGTACTTATACGTGAGCGCAGCATTGTCTTTGGAGCTTCTCCTGGGAACCTTTCTTGTTCCTCAGTAACTGGTGTTCCCTTTTACCCACTGGTGTTCCTTTCTACCCACTGGTGTTCCTTTCTAGTCACTAGTGTTCCCTTCTAGTCACTGGTGCTCCTAGCCATAGGTGCTCACATTGACGACAATCATGTGTTATCTCTTAATATGTTCCAGCGAGGATTAAAAATATGTCTTGTGCGTTTTAAAACCATATTACAGAGACATCTGTAGGAAAATCACAGTATACGATGATTATGGTCATATGTTTTTCCTGCCTTAAACTTTAACGTAACACTCTTAATTTTCGCCCTTGATGCTATACTGAAGGGAGGGCTTTTAATCTAAGGAACTAAAGTTAAACTACCCTACTCTGGGTTAAACCTCGTTGACACAGCTCTCTAATGCCCAAGGATACTCTGGTTTCCCAACTCGGAACCCCCAGTACCACGTGAAGGGGTGGAAGAGGGATAATGAGAGTATATCCCCACCAAGCTCCACACAAAGATTAAGAGTAACCTTAAGAGCTCCACACGACGAGGGGAAGTAACCCTCAAAGCTCCAAACAAAGAGGAAGTGTAACCCCCAAGATCTCCATACTAGGAATAACCCCAAGAGCTTCACTCGAAGAGGAGAAGTGACCCTTAAAGCTCCACACGATGAGGAAGAGTAACCCCAAAAGCTCCACACGAAGAGGAAGAGTAACCCCAAAAGCTCCCCACGAAGAGGAAGAAGAATTGAGAATGGAAAGAGACGTTCGTTCTTCCTTAATGCTCAATATTTGCCAAACACCACGTTGATGTAATAATCAGAGTTACGTTACTTAAATTGATCTCTGTACTCGACTATCACATCTTCTTTCAACGTAATTATGTTATATTGGGCGTTTATTTAATATATCCTCAGTTATTCTTTCGGTTATTATAAGTTTTGTTTAAGCTTATGTCTGCTCGAAATGGTCCTGGGACCTTGATCAAGGTCCCAGGACCGAAACGTTTTCTAATAAACATGTCTTAGTGTTTGCTTACCTGTTTTTTTCTAAACCAATTTGTCGGTATTTATTACCAAGTTTTGCACCTATCATGTAATCTCTTAACCAATGTAAGGTGAGGGACTGACCACCTCAAGTACTATTTCTCCAAGTTTGATGGACTGATTACATCATCTTCGTATGATATGTGTACGTGTTCCTGAATAAATTTACTTGCCTCTGTATTTGACTGAAGAAGCCTACTGTATAGGCGAAACGTTTCAACAATAAAGATACTTGTGTCTGAATCAGGAGTAAACGCGGCCCTTGAAGAACTAAAACAGAGGATAATGATCTTGGTAAATAAATGTTATTTTTGTAAAGTGAGGAAGAGAAGGGATGGATACCAATGGCAATACAAGTTTCCCATCCTTCCAAAACCTCGAAAGAAGAAAGAGTATGGAAAGGATGACAAGGGACAGACAGGTTCCCCTCACTCCTCCAACACAATGTCAGGGGTTAATCCCCTCACTCCTCCAACACAATGTCAGGGGTTAATCCCCTCACTCCTCCAACACAACGTCAGAGGTTAAAGATACAAATACAACACTTGGGTATCTTTATTTGCTAATGGCTTCGCCTGCACCACAGGCTTCTTCAGTCGAATACAGGCGAATATAACACAGAGGAAACACTAGAAATAGTTTTGAGGTGATCAGTCCATCACTTACCAAGAGATAACTGACTGGTCACCTCAAAACTACTTGTCATGTCTACTGTATTCGTCTGTATTCCACTGAAGAAGCCGGTTGTGCAGGCGAAACATTTCGGCAGCAAGAATACCCGGTGCTGCAGGCGAGTCTTATTCATCAACCTGTCAGAATTATAAACCTTAAGGACAATGTTTGCGAAACGAAAACTGGTGAAAAAGTAAAATAATTATAAAAAATAATTTAATTTGACGCAGTGCCCGAAGTTGATTATAAAATTAGACCCGACCTTTTTTCTTGTGGTATTTCCCGATTTATCTAGTTAATAATTACTAAGAATTTATCCATATCTCGCGTTCAGGAAAATTACTTCTTACACTCGATGGGTCAAGTTTTTGTAGAAGTTTAAAATTATATCTAGATGTAGGTAATTTATTCAGAAGGTTCCAGTATTGGTCAGCTCATAACAAGACAGGTTAAGATTTTAACCTTAAGTTTTATCAGGGTAGTAACGCATTGTGTGTGTGTGTGTGTGTGTGTGTTGTGTAACGTACATTGAATGTTCTGGCCTGTCGTGGAATGTGTGTGTGTGTATGTGTGTGTGTGTGTGTGTGTGTATGTGTGTGTGTGTGTGTATGTGTGTGTGTATGTTGTGTGTGTGTATGTATGGTTTTGTGTTGTGTGTATGTAGTTATTTGTCCTAGCACATGTCGATGTAGGCCTGTGTATGTGTATGTGTGTGTGTATGTGTGTGTGTGTACTCACCTGTGTACTCACCTAATTGTGGTTGCAGGGGTCGAGACTTAGCTCCTGGCCCCGCCTCTTCACTGTCTGCTACTGGGTCTCTGCTCTCCCTGCTCCATGAGCTTTATCATACCTTGTCTTAAACTATGTATGGTTCCTGCCTCCACTATATCTTCTAGCCTATTCCTGTGTGTATGTGTGTGTGATGTGTGTGTGTGTAATGTGTGTGTGTGTATGTGTGTGTGTATGTCATTGTGTATGTGTTTGTGTGTCATGTGTGGCATTGTATGTGTCATGTGTGTCTGATGTTTGTGTATGTGTCAGTATTGTGTGTATGTGTTGTATGTGTGGTATGTGTTATTACCATTTTGTCCTAGGCACATGTGATTGACACTAGGCCTGTGTGTATGTGTGTATGTGTGTGTGTATGTGTGTGTGTGTGTGATGTGTGTGTGTATGTGATTATGTGTGTTTGTGTATGTGTATGTGTGTGTGTATGTGTGTGTGTGCGCGCGTGTGTGTGTATGTACTCACCTAATTGTGGTTGTAGGGGTCGAGACTCAGCTCCTGGCCCCGCCTCTTCACTGTCCGCTACTGGGTCCCTTCTCTCCCTGCTCCATGAGCTTTATCATTCCTCGTCTTAAAGCTATGTATGGTTCCTGACTCCACTACATCACTAGCTAGACTATTCCACTTCCTAACTACTCTATGGCTGAAGAAGTACTTCCTAACATCTCTTTGACTCATCTGAGTCTTCAACTTCCAATTGTGCCCCTTGTTTCTGTGTCCCCTCTCTGGAACATCCTGTCACTATCTACCTTGTGTGTGTATTCACCTATTTATGGTTGCAGGGGTCGATTCATAGCTCCTGACCCCGCCTCTTCACTGATTGCTACTAGGTCCTCTCTCTCCCTGCTCCATGAGCTTTATCAAACCTCGTCTAAAACTATGTATGGTTCCTGCCTCCACTACGTGTGTGTGTGTGTGTGTGTATATGTGTGCGTGTATGTATGTGTGTGTATGTATATGTGTGTGTGTGTTTGTGTGTATGTTTGTGTGTGTATGTGTGTGCATGGGTGTGTGTATGTGTGTGTGTTTGTGTGTGTATGTGTGTGTGTGTGTGTGTTTGTGTGTGTGTATGTGTGTATGCGTGTGTGTGTATGTGTGTGTGTGTGTTGTGTGTACTCACCTGATTATGGTTGCAGGGGTTGAGTCACAGCTCCTGGCCCCTCCTCTTCACTGGTCGCTACTAGGTCACTCTCCCTTCTCCATGAATTTTATCATACCTCTTCTTAAAGCTATGTATGGATCCTGCCTCCACTACATCACTTCCCAGACTATTCCACTTCATTACAACTCCATGGCACAAGAAGAACTTCCTAACATCCCAGTGACTCATTTGAGTCTTCGACTTTCCAATTGTGACCTCCTGTTGCTGTGTCCCATCTCTGTTACTTCCTGTCTCTGTCCACCTTGTCGATTCCTCTCAAAATTTTATATGTTATCATATTCCCATATCTCTCCTCTCCTCCAGTGTCGCCAGGTCGATTTCCCTTAAACTCTCCTCGTAGGACATGCCCCATAGCTCCGGGACTAATCTCGTTGCAAGCCTTTGCACTTTCTCTATTTTTCTGACGTGCTTGACCAGGTGTGGGTTCCAAACTGGTGCTGCATTTTCCAATATGGGTCTGACGTACACAGTGTACAAGGGTCCTGAACGATTCCTTACTGAGATGTCGGAATGCTATTCTTAGGTTTCGGTATTATACCCACCCCAAGATCCTTTTCCTTGAGTAAGGTTTGTAGGCTTTGGCCATTCCCCCCAGACTGTACTCTGTCTGCGGTCTTCTTTGCCCTTCCCCAATCTTCATGACTTTGCACTTGGTGGGGTTGAACTCCAGGAGCCAGTTTCTGGACCAGTCCTGCAGCCTGTCCAGATCCCTTTGTAGTTCTGTCTGGTCGTCCTCCGATTGAATTCTCCTCATTAACTTCACATCGTCTGCAAACAGGGACACTTCTGAGTCTGTTCCTTCCATCATGTCGTTTACATAAAACATTAACAGCACCGGTCGTAGGACTGACCCCTGTGGAACCCCGCTCGTCACAGGCGCCCACTCTGACACCTCATCACGTACCATGACTCGATGATGTCTTCTCGTTAGGAATTCTCTGATCCTTTGCAGTGCCTTTCCTGTTACCCCTGCCTGGTCCTCCAGCTTTTGCACTAATCTCTTGTGTGGAACTGTATCAAAAGCCTTCTTACAGTCAAAGAAAACCCAGTCTACCCACCCCCTCTCTCTCTTGTCTTACTGATGTCACCTTGTCATAGAACTCCAGTAGGTTTGTGACACAGGATTTCCTGTCCCTTAATCCGTGCTGGTTGTTAAGCTCATTCCTTTCTAGATGATCCACCATTCTTCTCCTGATAATTTTCTCTGTGACTTTGCATGCTATACATGTCAGTGACACTGGTCTGTAGCTTAATGTTGCGTGTCTGTCTCCTTTTTAAAAAATTGGGACTACATTTGCTGTCTTCCATACCTCGGGTAGTCGCTCTATTTCGATGGATGTTTTGAAGAGTGTTGTTAGTGGTACACAGAGCGCTTATGCTCCCTCTTTCAGGACCCACGGAGAGATGTTATCCGGCCCCATCACCTTTGAGGTATCTAGCTCACTTAGCAGCCTCTTCACCTCCTCCTCAGTTGTATGTATTGTGTCCAGCACTTGATGGTGTACCCCACTACTCTGCCTTTCTGTCTCCTCTGTGAATACTTCTTTGAATCTCATATTGGGCTCCTCACATACTTCTCGGTCGTTTCTTGTGATCTCCCCTCCTTCCTTTCTCAGCCTGATTACCTGGTCCTTGACTGTTGTTTTCTTCCTGATGTGGTTGTACAACAACTTTCGCTGCAATGTCATTTTCGTATTGTCGTTGGACCTCCCTTCTTATCAGTGCATATTCATGCGCGCGTGTGTGTGTACTCACCTAATTGTACTAACCTAATTGTGGTTGCAGGGTCAATACTCATGTGTGTGTGTGTGTATGTGTGTGTGTGTGTCTGTGTTTGTCTGTCTGTCTGAAGATTAAGACACATGTGCTACAGTTAGGTATCTTTACTGATGAAACTTTTCGCCTACACAGTAGGCGTCTTCGGTCGAATACGGAGGCAGCAAATGTAGTAGTGAAATAAAGATGATGTAATCAGTCTGTCTGTGAATATTAAAATGGTATAAAATACTGACAGGATGGTAAGACACATGTGCAACAGTTATGTATCTTTATTCCGAAACGTTTCGCCTTCGGAATAAAGATACCTAACTGTTTCACATGTGTCTTCCTTACCTGTCTGTCTGTCTGTGTATCAGTGTGTTTTATCGTAAGACTCCACAACAGCTGGTCACTTAATTATTCTGAAAACTAGAAAAGTAAAGTATTAACCCTCGGCAAGGGTGATGTTCGTTGCAGTATTGCACAGGGCTCAAGGTTCAAAGTATTGCACAGGGCTCAAGGTTCAAAGTATTGCACAGGGCTCAAGGTTCAAAGTATTGCACAGGGCTCAAGGTTCAAAGTATTGCACAGGGCTCAAGGTTCAAAGTATTGCACAGGGCTCAAGGTTCAAAGTATTGCACAGGGCTCAAGGTTCAAAGTATTGCACAGGGCTCAAGGTTCAAAGTATTGCACAGGGCTCAAGGTTCAAAGTATTGCACAGGGCTCAAGGTTCAAACTATTGCACAGGGGTAAAGGTTCAAAGTAAAACATCAACTTCAAGACCAGTCTGGCTAAGACGGGTTTTAGTGCCTTATACAGCTGTTTTATTCAAGGTATCAGATTAAAAATATCTAATTACGATTAATTTATTAGATTTACCGATGTTGTCCCGAGCGGCGTAGTGAAGCACTGAGAAGATTTTTAACTCCAGTGTGTCTTGTGTACCTGAAAGTGATGACGGACTGGAATATGTTATAATAGTTATAATAATAATGGCAGAGAGCATGCATAGTTCCTTTGTATAAAGGCAAAGGGGACAAAAGAGAGTGTGAAAATTATAGGGGGATAAGTCTGTTGAGTATACCTGGTAAAGTGTATGGTAATCAACATCCTGTCTGACACAGCAACATCTTGGGATCTTGATACAAACGAATTCTTCAACATTTGTCCAACCTTTGGACGAAGACCTACTTCGACTAGTGGATGGTACCACTATGACCCCGCCTCCTGCTGCTTCACCTCACCTGACTTCAGTATATAAGCCACCTCTACGGACATGTGCTGTACGTACTTTCTACAAGATTGATGGACTGAACACATCGACTCCAGGCCGAGGGACTGATTACCTCAAACTCCTCCTCTCCTTACACCTTTCTACTTTGTATTGGACTGATGAAGCCACTGTGTGGCGAAACGTTTCCTCAATAAAGATACCCAAGTGTTGCATATGTGTCTAATTTATAACTTGTCGGTTCTCTGAACCATTCATCAACATACAAGATGTTTACACCACATGGACCTCATGGATAAACCACAAGAACATCTGGGACACAGCACACACATCTCATGGATACAGCACGCACATCTCATGGATACAGCACGCACATCTCATGGATACAGCACGCACATCTCATGGATACAGCACACACATCTCATGGATACAGCACACACATCTCATGGATACAACACACACATCTCATAGATACAGCACACACATCTCATGGATACAACACACACATCTCATGGATACAACACACACATCTCATGGATACAACACACACATCTCATGGATACAGCACACACATCTCATGGATACAGCACACACATCTCATGGATACAGCACACACATCTCATGGATACAGCACACACATCTTATGGATACAGCACACACATCTCATGGATACAGCACACACATCTCATGGACACAACACACACATCTCATGGACACAACACACACATCTCATGGATACAGCACACACATCTCATGGATACAGCACACACATCTTATGGATACAGCACACACATCTCATGGATACAGCACACACATCTCATGGACACAACACACACATCTCATGGACACAACACACACATCTCATGGACACAGCACACAGACCTCGTGGATACAGCATCAGAACAATATAATGCATCATACTTGAAATAAGAATCTCACCATATCATGAAAAGCAACAAATAATGAAAAGAGAAGTGAAAAACTTAGAGTTGAACACATCATAGTTTCCTTCACCTGTCATAAAATATCTTCGATACAGAAAGATGAATTAGTTGGTATCATCTATGGTATCAATTGCTCATACTGAATTTCTGTTAACCCCATATCAGTATTTTCAAAATGATAGCAGCGTGTAGCTCTTCGTCTCTGTGTTGCTCAAAGTATTGCACCAGTCCTCCCTCACCATCACTACTTGAAAACAAATTGTAATTAAAATAACGTTATAATTTAACAAAGGTGTTATACAGAGTTCCCAAGTGAAAGATATACTTCCCTGGAAGTTGTATCAAATTATCTAAAATATTAAACATTTTGTGAGCAATGGAACACCGGAGCGCCAGTCAATACCAAGGAGATAAGATGCAGGAAAAAAATAGGTGCATGAAGACCTTGTGTCTCCATGCACAGGACTGGCGCCATGCACAGGACTGGCGCCATGCACAGGACTGGCGCCATGCACAGGACTGGCGCCATGCACAGAACTGGCGCCATGCACAGGACTGGCGCTCCGGTGTTCCAGTGCTCACAAAATGTTTAATATTTTAGATAATTCGATACAATTTCCAGGAACTATATCTTTCACTTGGGAACTCTGTATAACACCTTTGTTAAATTATTACGTTATTTCAATTACATACTTTTTTTTTCAAGTAGTGATGGTGAGGGAGGACTGGTGCAATACTTTGAGCAACAGGGAGTGTCAAAAAGCTGACGCTGGGCATTACGTTAGGAAACTGACGCATTAAAATGAGAATAGTTTGTCTCATTTTAGCTTCAGTTTGGCCTAGAGAAACCTAAGATTACAGGATTATATACACTAAGAAATGTGTATTTCTCACTGTATACATACTGAGAGTTTAATCCCAAGTTTAGGTATTAAAGCAGCCTTGACTGGTGTACATATTATATGCAGCCTTAATGATCATAGCGTAGTCGATAAGCTTTAAACCTAATAAACCAGTCAACCAGCCACAGAAACACATGTCTCTCAGCTGTTTGGCGTGGGTGGTTCAGTGTATGGAAGGCTGAGGTAGCCACGACACGCTACCAGCACGTCGACTATACTGACATGTTGCTGAACTCTACCAACCTCAACCTTCATAGATACCATCCTGCCCGAGGTAATTATTGCTATTGGCGGCTCCTCTTAAGAAACTGGTTCACAAAGTATAGAGTTAAGGAAGAGAAACCTTGCTATTTTGGTCAGTACAAGTGACTCCAGGACCTTAAATGGCTGGATTTGAAAACACTGTTGAGGTCGTTGCTGTATTTATCCTCTTGCTTAACGAGGCTGTCTGTCCCTTTAGTATAAAACGAATTAATATAAAAATTAGCGAATTAAAATTTGTGATGTGGAAAACTCTTTAGCTTTGATGTTAACGAGATCTTTACTAAAGTTCCCGTTGCTGAAACTATTGACTATCTTAGTACTGTCTTGCCGAGGCTTGATATATACCTGGCAACACCGCTAAATAAACTGATCAAATTAGTAAGATTGTGAAATAATAAAAGAGTGGGCGGGGAGTCGAACCGTGGTCCATGCATGCAGCAGGCCTGAGTGCAAAATCATCTTATTTGTAAGCTCTGTGGCTGAGTTATTATAACCTTGGGATTGATGTATGCATCAAATGCGGCTCGAACCTCGTCAATTCTTCTCTTTATCCACTAACAGTGGATAAAGTTATCCACTAACAGTGGATAAAGAGTGAGATTACTGTGTTACAATGTCTTTTCAGTTAAAAAAAATTTGTGCAGGCAAATTTATTTTTTTTATTGGTAAATCCTTTAAGCCAAATCTTAGCCAATTTATTTATGGAATATTGAATTATTACCGGGTCAAATTTTGTCGAGTTATCTTGATATTTTCCCAGCCTGGCAATGGAGTCAAAATTTGTATTCCTTCCTGGATACTTGCGCCACCGTCCACACGATGGATATGAGGTGCACAATAAGCTAGCCGCCTCGGTGGCCAAATCTAAAATCTTCTTGGATAAATTAATCTATTTGTATCCTTATATCAAGTTCAAATATTCGGATCAAGAAAGCTCTCTTGATGTTCCGAACTCCCGGGAAGATGAAAATGTATATACAATGGTATATAGGAAATACAGACACTCGAACGCATATACTATACGCTATTTCTTGTGGCAAGTTCACCTACATCGTCGAAGTTCCTAAGATCTTAGTGTGTGTGATTAAGTTTATATAAAGGATGAAATACGTAAACTACATGTACTTGTCCGTGATGTACATGACCCCACGATGGTTTATTTCGCAAGTGTTTATTATGTTGCCAGAAAATATTTTTACAAGGTTGAGATGCTTGGTGCTGCCTTAATACGAGAAGATGTAAGAAATAAAATACTTGTGTCATCATGTGGGACACATGTCGATAGTTGAGTCAAGTAAAATACAAATGTATTGTCGTAACATACAGATATAATAACATAACATACAGATGAAGTAACACTATCAGCTCAATAGTAACCCTATCAGCACAATAGTAGTAAAAACTGAAACTCTGTGAGCAGCTGTCTCCACAAGGAGAGCTCTGGGTACTTAGTGAAAATTTTCAGATATTCAGTCATGCAAAATAGCTGAGAGCTGCCCAGCTATTTTGAAGTTTCCCACGAAGGCAGGGTGACCCAAAAAAAGAATAAACACTTTCATCATCACTCACTCCATCACTGCCTTGCCAGATGTGTGCCTACACTAACGTTCAAAAACTGCAACATATCTCAACCCCTCCTTCAGAGCGAAGGCATTGTACTTATCACTTCTAGGACTCTAGTCCGTCTAACCGATTTCCTTGAATCCCTTCATAAATACTACTTTGCTCACACTTCAACGGTCCATCAGGTCATGAAAAACATTCGCCTCCACTCGTTCCTATATAACACGCTCGCGCACGCTTGCTGGAAGTCTAAGCTCCTCGCACACAAAACCTCCTTTATCCCCCTCCCTCCAACCTTGCCTAGGACGACCCCTACCCCGCCTTCCTTCCATTACAGATTTATACGCCTTCCAAGTCATTTTATTTCATTCCATCCTCTGTAAATATCCGAACCACCTCAACAACCCTCCTCAGCCCTCTGGAAAATACTTTTACAAACCCCGCACCTCCTTCTAATCTCCAAGCTACGGATTCTCTGCATAATATTCACACCACACATTGCCCCTCAGAGTTATAGTACGATTATAAATTAACTAGATATTAATTAGGGTGTGGCACGGAAGTCAGGTGTCAAATTAAATATTTAGGACTTTGAGACATTTATTGTGGATCTGACGGTGATGTTTAACACTTGGCTCTTTCTGCCTTGATGTTGATGAGGGACTCTTGAGTCAAGAGACTGGAGCCGTTGTCCTTTTCCATGCATGGCAGATGATTATCTCCCAGTCTCAAAGCGCTGTAATGAGGTGGCTGTATTGTATTTGTTGGTGGTGGTGGTAGTTAATGTTGGCAGTGTGGTTTTGATAGTGTTGTTGTTGGTGGTGGTGACTGGCAGTTATAGTGGTGGTGTTATAGTTAGTAGTTGTAGTGGTGAGTGTTGTTGGTGGTGGTGTTATTGTTAGAAGTTAGTTTGGATAGTGTTGTTGGTGGTGGCTGTTGATAGTTGTAGTGGTGGTTAGTATTGTTGGTGGTGATAATGGCAGTTGTTGTTGGTGATGGTGGTAGTGGTAGTGTTGTTGTTGGTGGTGGTGGTAGTGAGGCTGGGTGGAGGGTATTGGAGGTGTTATCGTGGTGATCACCGTGGAGGCCGGGGCATCGTGAGGCACGCCCAGCCCAGGGTATTACGAGAATGATGCCCTCCTCACGGGGGTATAACCGTCCTTACTCTCACCTACCCTTAATACCATTTCTTGTTTCTCCTTGTTCTGCACTTGTTAATGGCTCGCGCCATGGGCTCCAAGTGGCAATAATGATAGTTGAGTAATTAGTTATGAATACACTAATGAGGGAGGGACCTTGGGTGCATAATATAATGATTGTCAGTGACTGGACCGGGAGCTCCACGCCCACAAGGTAAATCATAATGGCCTTGCTTCCCCTTCCCCCCCCCCACACACACACAGCAAAAAGCCGTTTTCTGAGGCAATTTAAATGCGTGTTTTTTCCTGGTATCAAATCAAACGTAGATTATCAGTCAAGCTGGGCTGCTATCACTACCCTAGAGATTTATCTTATGTGAATGGTCCTCATACAGCCAGTTCAATTTTCTTCAGCGGTCAGATAAAACGTCGGTAAAGAGACGCTGACACAGTCGCGATTAAAAACAATTACTTAACGCTGTGTTAATACATGCCTGAGTCGGCCTTCAGTCCCTCTCTGGCGCCGCTGGAAATTGCTGTGTAATTATGCAAAGGCTGATGCAGAAACACTACACAGATTTATTTTACAAACATTATTTTTTTGTCAGCGCCAATAATAACTCTGCATAAGACGTGTAGGCAAGATGATCACTCGCACTCTGCAACCTGCTAGCTACGTCAGCCGACAGGGAAAGCAGTAGCTGACGACGTGAGTTCTCACTCTGGAACCTGCTAGCTACGTCAGCCGACAGGGAAAGCAGTAGCTGACGACGTGAGTTCTCACTCTGGAACCTGCTAGCTACGTCAGCCGACAGGGAAAGCAGTAGCTGACGACGTGAGTTCTCACTCTGGAACCTGCTAGCTACGTCAGCCGACAGGGAAAGCAGTAGCTGACGACGTGAGTTCTCACTCTGGAACCTGCTAGCTACGTCAGCCGACAAGGAAAGGATTAGCCTACGACATTAGCTCGTAAAAGCTATCAGCCTGACACAGGAGCCTTTCAGCGAGATTTATGTCTATATAATCACACATATCTAACACTGTACTCTCACACCACAACACTGTACTCTCACACCACAACACTGTACTCTCACACCACAACAACACTGTACTCTCACACCACAACAACACTGTACTCTCACACCACAATAACACTGTACTCTCACACAACAACACTGTACTCTCACACCACAACAACACTGTACTCTCACACCACAATAACACTGTACTCTCACACCACAACAACACTGTACTCTCACACCACAACAACACTGTACTCTCACACCACAACAACACTGTACTCTCACACCACAATAACACTGTACTCTCACACCACAACAACACTGTACTCTCACACCGCAACAACACTGTACTCTCACACCGCAACAACACTGTACTCTCACACCACAACACTGTACTCTCACACCACAACACTGTACTCCTACACCACAACAACACTGTACTCTCACACCACAATAACACTGTACTCTCACACCACAACAACACTGTACTCTCACACCACAACAACACTGTACTCTCACACCACAACAACACTGTACTCTCACACCACAACAACACTGTACTCTCACACAACAACAACACTGTACTCTCACACCACAATAACACTGTACTCTCACACCACAACAACACTGTACTCTCACACCACAACAACACTGTACTCTCACACCACAACAACACTGTACTCTCACACCACAACAACACTGTACTCTCACACCACAACAACACTGTACTCTCACACCACAACAACACTGTACTCTCACACAACAACAACACTGTACTCTCACACCACAATAACACTGTACTCCCACACCACAACAACACTGTACTCTCACACCACAACAACACTGTACTCTCACACCGCAACAACACTGTACTCTCACACCACAACACTGTACTCTCACACCACAACACTGTACTCTCACACCACAACAACACTGTACTCTCACACCACAACAACACTGTACTCTCACACCACAACAACACTTTACTCTCACACCACAACAACACTGTACTCTCACACCACAACAACACTGTACTCTCACACCACAATAACACTGTACTCTCACACCACAATAACACTGTACTCCCACACCACAACAACACTGTACTCTCACACCACAACAACAACACTGTACTCTCACACCACAATAACACTGTACTCTCACACCACAATAACACTGTACTCTCACACCACAACAACACTGTACTCTCACACCACAACAACACTGTACTCTCACACCACAACAACACTGTACTCTCACACCACAACAACACTGTACTCTCACACCACAATAACACTGTACTCTCACACCACAACACTGTACTCTCACACCACAACAACACTGTACTCTCACACCACAATAACACTGTACTCTCACACCACAACAACACTGTACTCTCACACTACAACAACACTGTACTCTCACACCACAACAACACTACTCTCACAACACAACAACACTGTACTCTCACACCACAACAACACTGTACTCTCACACCACAACAACACTGTACTCTCACACCACAACAACACTGTACTCTCACATCACAACAACACTGTACTCTCACACCACAACAACACTGTACTCTCACACCACAACAACACTGTACTCTCACACCACAACAACACTGTACTCTCACACCACAATAACACTGTACTCTCACACCACAACAACACTGTACTCTCACACCACAATAACACTGTACTCTCACACCACAACAACACTGTACTCTCACACCACAACAACACTGTACTCTCACACCACAACAACACTGTACTCTCACACCACAACAACACTGTACTCTCACACCACAATAACACTGTACTCTCACACCACAACAACACTGTACTCTCACACCACAACAACACTGTACTCTCACACCACAACAACACTGTACTCTCACATCACAATAACACTGTACTCTCACACCACAATAACACTGTACTCTCACACCACAACAACACTGTACTCTCACACCACAACAACACTGTACTCTCACACCACAATAACACTGTACTCTCACACCACAACAACACTGTACTCTCACACCACAACAACACTGTACTCTCACACCACAATAACACTGTACTCTCACACCACAATAACTCTGTACTCTCACACCACAACACTGTACTCTCACACCACAATAACACTGTACTCTCACACCACAATAACACTGTACTCTCACACCACAATAACACCAAACACTTCAATGGTAAACAAAACTGCAAATAATAAACATTTTCTCAAAAATTTCACGTTTTTACAACAATTTTCAAAAGGTTAGTAAAACCCAAGAAACCTGTCACAGGATTGTCACAGGTATGAAAATTTATTGATGCGACGACACTACAGAGGGAGTTAAACTAACACCCGCCGAGTCTCGCAAAATGCAAGCGGATTTACGCACGTAAATTGCAGTGTAGATATACACACGTAAATTGTAGTGTAGATTTACACACGTAAACTCCAGTTGTGTCCTTTTACTTAACAAACTGCACGTAGTTTTGCACAAGAAAAATGACGAGCAGATTTACACAAGCAAGTGGCAAGCAGATTTATAGCCCAAGGAGAGAAAGAGGCTCTGCATTGTTTCCTTAGAGACAATGTAAGGTTTAAAAGGGAGAATTATTATTATTATTATTATTATTATTATTATTATTATTATTATTATTATTATTATTATTATTAATTTAATGTTAATAATTTATTATTTTATTATTAATTTATTATTTTATTATTAATTTATTATTATAATTATTATTGTTTATCTTACTATTATTATTGTTATTATTATTATTTATCTTACTATTAATTTTTTTATTATTATTATTATTATTATTATTATTATAATTATTATTATTATTATTAATACAAGAAAGCGCTAAACTCATTGGAGACGGGAACTCCACTTCCTCGGATCACCCTTGTTGACATTCTATACGAATTGCCAGAATTACTCATCTTGCCCCTTATATTCATATTCATCCCGCTCATATTCATTATACCCATTATACTCATTATTCTTATGTTCATCATATTTATATTCATCATATTCATACTCATCTTACTCATTATACTCATGCTATATTCATTCTAATCCCTCATGCTCATCATACTCATTGTTTACACCATCTTATTCATTATACTCATACTCATTACACGTCTTACTCATCATCCTCGTTATACTCATATTCATCATACTCATTGTTTACATCATTTTACTCATTATACTCATAACTCATCTTATTCATATTCGTTATACTCATAATTATCATACTCATTACTCTTCTTACTCATACTCGATATACTCATAATCATCATGCTCATTATACTCATGACTGTGTCGAGGCCGAGCCGCGGGGGCGTTGACCCTCGAAACCCTCTCCAGGTAAACTCCAGGTATTATATTACGGTTGTGCTCCTCACTTATGGCCGGACTAATTTTCCCCGATCTCACAGGCACAAGAAGTTCTCATGGGGACAACGTTTAGCCCTGTGCAGAGCTTCAGAGAGCTCTACGCAGAGCGAAACATTGTCCCAATAAAGCTTGTACTGTGCACATGTGTGTGTGAGCTAGTGTTTCCGTGAGCATGTTTGTGCGTGTGCGTGCGCGTGCGTGCTCCAATGTGCGTGAACCTGTGTTGGAGTGTGCGTGGGAGAGCTTATGGGTGGGGTGGGAGAGCTTATGGGTGGGGTGGGAAAGATGTTGCAACAATCAGAGTTAAGCTGCGGGGAGCAGTCAACATTATCGTAACTCATCCCTGAGTCAACGTTGTACGGTGAGGTATCATCATCATCGCGCGCCTGTGGGCGGTGTTGATGATGTGGGCGGCCTGGGAGGTGTGGAAGATGTAGGCGGAATGTGGGCGGTGTTGATGATGTGGGCGGCTCTTTAAGTGATATCAAGGCACCCACTCTTTAACCCTGCTGAAAGAAGGCCCTTCCTGCCTGACCTTTGTAACCCATCCCGCCTGACCATTTTCATAGTTAACCATTTGCAAATAAACAGCTTGGAAAGACTTGCTGAAATCAGCCCAGCTTATTTGTCGGGATCAGTGCTAGGAACCTGCTTCAGGCCTCTCCTCTCAGAGGCTCCATTCCTGATGAACCATCACAAAAACGTCACGTCCAGGAGGACTCCAAGCTGCTGGTCACTCTCGTTGTTCTGTTCCAGCTCTCTCTTGTCCCATGAAGCTCTTCTTTGATGCCTCTTCCCAAGAAGCTCATTCTGAGTGGTTCATCTCAGCCGACCTCGCTGACCTGCGCCCACTACAGTCAGATTCAGCCTACGCCCAATACAGTCAGATTCAGCCTACGCCCACCACCATCAAAATCACCCTACGCTCACCACCGTCAGAATCACCCAACGCCCTCATTAATACCTTTGTCCAACACGCTGCATCAGACGCATCTAGTACTGTTTTTTTTTAATCGCCTTCACCATCTCTGATACTCTATACCAACGCAAAAATATAAATTCCTCTTTTTCTACAGTGATCACCTCATTTGCAAGAAAGGTAAAACGCCTATTTTTTTTTCCTTATTCCATGACTATCTCATCCTAAAAAATAATGGGGGGTTGAGTCCAGGCCTCAGTGTTTAGATTATACGTGCATTTCTATGATAAAGAATGACGTGAGCACAGCAGTGTGTAGATAGTGCAACGTTGCAACTCACGAGAGACTGACAGGATGAACATGTTAAGTGATAGGCGGTGTTTACGTTTCCACTAGTGTGTCTTCTACTCCACTAGTGTTTCACTAGCCTCTCTCTGTCCACCACTAGTGTTTCACTCTGACCGTAACTTGCGCGTTGCAGTTGTTTACCGTGACGCTCAGCGCAATAATCCCGAGCTAAATGATACGCAAGACATAGTTGCTCACTTCGTCTTAAATAATCACCGAGCTTTGTTGATTCAAGATACCCATCACGCCTCGGAATACAATATATATGAATTATATATAATTTAAGATTACCAGTACCACATTACGAGAGGCATTTCCTGTTTCACAATCAGTGTTGTTGGACGGAGTCTCAGTCAGAGCATGACATCTGAGTGGCCCATTCTTCAACATCAAAGAAATTTATTCTCCCTCTTATTTGTCCTTATAATGTCTTGTCCACACACCCTCACACCCACCCAGGCATTGTTGAATAAATATTACGTAAAGCTAATAAATAAATGTGGATAAACACAGAAGAAAATAATGGTAACTAACAAGCAATTGGATATTAGATCAATAAATCGCCGAACATCAAATCTATTAACTACGATTATCACAAAAAATCAGTCAGGGGGGAAAAATAGGTGAGTAGACCGCGTTCGTTAAGATAAACAAGGCTTCGGATAGAGTTCCTCTTGAAATGCTTAAATGGAACCTATAAAACACAGGAGGGATAAAAGGCAAGCTGGTACCGTGGACAAGAGGCTTGCCGGTAAAAGGAAAATGCTTGACATGATAAGATGCAAAGTGTCCTCACGAGGAATGTTACCAGCGGGGTGACGCTGCTCACACTGGGGCGAAACTTTTCCTCTAATAAATGTCCTAAACTTTTTTCACAAAAGATTGATGCTTGTTCCGGTAATATTTCAAATTTATATAAATAGCTTCTCAGATGGAATATGGAATATATATATATATATATATATATATGTCGTGCCGATTAGGTAAAACTGGTCAATTAGCAAGAACTCATCTAAAATTAAGTCCTTTCTAAAATTTTCTTTTATACGTTTAAAGATATATTTTTTTCATTTATGTTAATGTAAGAATTTATAATTTTGTACCAAGAGAAACTTTGAAAACCTACCTAACCTTATTACAACAAGCGCAATTTAATTTAGCCTAACCCAACTAAATATATTTTAGATACGTTAACATTAATTTAATAATAAAAAAACACAATGAAATATATTTTTTTCGTTATGTTCAGAATGATTTTGGCGAAATTATTGCATACACAAATTTTCACTTGTCTTATATGGCAAGAAGAGCGTTGCTATTTAAGCCAAAATCGCAAGTTTTACCTAATCGGCACGACATATATATATATATATATATATATATATATATATATATATATATATATATATATATATATATATTCTAGGTAGTAGGTTGGTAGACAGCAACCGCCCAGGGAGGTACTACTCGTCCTGCCAAGTGAGTGTAAACCAAAAGCCTGTAATTGTTTTACATGATGGTAGGATTGCTGGTGTCTTCTTTCTGTCTCATAATCATGCAAGATTTCAGGTATGTCTTGTTACTTCTACTTACACTTAGGTCACACTACACATTCATGTACAAGCATATACATACCCCTCTGGGTTTTCTTCTATTTTCTTACTAGTTCTTGTTCTTATTTCCTTTTATCTCCATGGGAAGTGGAACAGAATTCTTCCTCCGTAAGCCAAGCGTGTCGTAAGAGTCGACTAAAATGCCGGGAGCAAGGGGCTAGTAACCCCTTCTCCTGTATATATTACTAAAGTTAAAAAGAGAAACTTTTGTTTTTCTCTTTGGGCCACCGCACCTTGGTGGGAAACGGCCGACGTGTTGAAAGAAAGAAAAGATATATATATATATATATATATATATATATATATATATATATATATATATGTTTGCAGATGATGCAAACATCCTATGTAAATAAGTAATATAAATCACATAAGCATATAAATCTTTTCTAAGAGACTTGGATATATTAAGCAATTAAAGTGACGGATCGAGGGTCACATTGCATGTAGTTAAGTGCCGAGTAATGGAAATAGGAGAAAGCGATAACAACCTGCATTAATAATATAAAATAAGTGATAAAATATTGAAATCATAGGACAGAGAGAGATGTAACACTGTCTAACAAGAAGGTTTTTCCTTACATCATTTAAAAGAATTCGTAAGAAGCACACACGGTTCACTGGCATGCTATAAAATAGCCTTTAGAGATATGAACAGAGAAATGTTAGGAATAATATATTGTAAATGATGTATGTTAAGTCCCCACCTTAAAAAAAACACGAGGACAAAATAGAAAAAATAAAACGCGATCTAGAAAATGGCTGAAACGACTGCAAGACAAAGAGTTATGAGGAGGTGCTGGAAACACTGTGTTGCGCACACAGCTGCGAGGTGCTGGAAACACTGTGTTGCGCACACAGCTGCGAGGTGCTGGAAACACTGTGTTGCGCACACAGCTGCGAGGTGCTGGAAACACTGTGTTGCGCACACAGCTGCGAGGGGCTGGAAACACTGTGTTGCGCACACAGCTGCGAGGTGCTGGAAACACTGTGTTGCGCACACAGCTGCGAGGGGCTGGAAACACTGTGTTGCGCACACAGCTGCGAGGTGCTGGAAACACTGTGTTGCGCACACAGCTGCAGAGAAGATGATATATAAAGTTATTCTTCAGAGTCAGATTTTTAGAAAACGATGAACAATAGGTCACAATACAGTGACTGGAACGACTATATTAAAAAAACGCGATGGGAATTACAGCCCACAGCGTGAGAGAGCACACATTGTCACAAGAAGAGATACAAGAGTGCCTGAAGCTGCTAAATACGGGAATGGCTCTGCGGGTGGACAAGATCGTGCCAAGGATACTAAAGCAAGTGGCTGACGCCCTTAGCAAGACACTATCGAAAGTCTACACTACCATATTAGAGATGTGAGAGATGCCAGATATCAGAAAAAACAGCCACTGTACCAGCATTATTCAACAAACGAGACAGACAAGAAGTTCTAAACTAGACATATCACTTTCACATGTAAAGTATTAATATTAATAGTATACTTATGAGAAAAGCTAAAACCATGTGAATGATTCAGCACAAGGAGTGATGAAAGCTCGATCCTCCGTCCGCTAATGGCGAAGCCGACAATATATTCAGTTGCAAAGTGACAGAAAACATAATAGGGACATGGTTGTTTAAGCACTTGCAGAGCGTTGATTTTAAAACGGGCCAAGAGCACAGAATCAGGGAAGCACAATACTACTACAGAAAAAATAAAACGTGTCATTCAGAGGTCAAACGTTTTTTTTTTCAGTAATAAACGTTTCTTGCAACACAATGTCCCTTTCTCCAAAGAATGTGTGTTGAAACATCGAAGTGTAACGAGCAGTGTCACTGAGAAGTCCAAACCCACAGGGAGACAGAAACAAGAGATGTCTGTCTACTTCGACCTCCAGCTGAGGTCTTCATCATATGTACCGAAACCTTATTACTCTTCTCTCTCTCTCTCTCTCTCTCTCCACGTGGGCTCCGCTCTCTCATCAAAGACTCAGAGTTTATATTTTACAATTTTGTTGGTGATGCAAAAAAAAATCAACATGTCAATAGGAAAGGTTTTCATGTACATGACATCATTATACAACAAGCCAAGTGAGCCAAAAATCTGTTAGGTAAACACAGAAGTCCTCGGAAGAGTAAGTGGGCCCTCGTTAGAAACATGGGGCCCAGCAGATGAGTAGGGAGGCTCTCAGATGAGTATAAGAACATAGGATTATAAAAGCCCTCTGTTGAGGGTGAGTTTAGTGCCCTCTCTTAAGTGGGTGGTAAGTCTAGGGCCCCTTCTCCCTCAGGTGAGTGAAGGGGCCGTCTGATAAGTCTAGGAACCACTTAAGTGAGTATGCACTCGTGTGTTTGTGTGAGTCATATTACTCACATGGCGAGCGAATCACCTCAATAGTTACAGTAAATTAGACACGTATTACTTCCCGCGTGGCAAGATAACATGATATTACCCGCGTGTTATACAACAGAATATGCAAGGCACGTTCCCGAGAATGACTGCAGCAATATGAAGGACAAGTTCCCGAGAATGACTGCAGCAATATGAAGGACAAGTCCCTGTGAATGACTGCAGCAATATGAAGGACAAGTCCCTGTGAATGACTGCAGCAATATGAAGGACAAGTCCCTGTGAATGACTGCAACAATAGGAAGGACAACTTTACGAGAATGACTGACGGAATATTCTACTTACTTTATGAGTAAGTAAGTAGTAGGTCCGCCGGTATTGTCCCGGTCCGGGTCTTTTCCAGATGGTGACCCGGCGTTACTTTATGATTTTACAATCATAATATATTTCATTCAATAACAACAGGATATTAAAATGACATAGAGAACACAGACATGAGAGTGTACACAAAGTTATGTACCCCGAGAGGGATATATCTCTCAGTATATACTTGCTGAGATTTACCTGAATACCTCATTTGGAGGATTTAAATATTTTTTTATTGGTGAACTGGTTACGTGCGGCCTTTAACGGAGTCGATAGATTTTACATCAATTTAGCCAACTAGAGTGTACTTTAAAACAGACCTACATACTCCGACACATCGGAAAGCAGTCAATCAGTCACGCCTTCACTTCACAATATGCAGAATAGTATAAACAAACACTACATATTACATAGAGTAAACGAAGAAATTGAAGGTTGATTAAATTTATAAGACAGTGTTGTTGCATTCACGCGGACTCGCTAATTTCGGAGAGGTCATACGGAAAGGAAAGAGATGGGAAATCTCTCTCTCTCTTTGAATCACGAGCCCTTCACTGGCATCACTGCACAAGAGGGTGCGCGATAGCAACACTGTGCTGAAACACCTCGGTGAAACACTAGTGATAATCAGCAAGTCACCTCATCGTCCGCACTTGTTATGGCCAAGAAAAACTCTCAGGTACCAAACGCTAAATGCTCAGCCGCCGTATTTGGCAGAGGCCTTTGAGTTTTGGTCAGGCGCTTCAAGGTCGCCTGCCGCATAAGGCAGGCGCCACTGGCCGGGGATGCTAAGCGATAAGTCCTTTAATCCTGCCACACCGCACGGACCCTACACGCTTCTACTCCTTATTTGATAAGCGATTTAATCCTATTCCACGAGGCGGCCTATCCTAACTGGAAGTACGAGTGGTGTTTATAAGATCTGCTGCCACTGAGTGGACTCAGAGAACAGATATTTCGTGAATCTTTATCTTTTGTTGTTGATATTGCAGATCGGGAGAACGTTCAGAAAACTTGTTTGGTCTGCATCAATTCGAACAACAAAATTATTGGGAGCGCCTTAAAATCCTTCAAATTGTACTCCCTGGAGTGCACGCAAGAAAGATATATCATAATTTACACCTGGAAAAAATACTAGGTGGACTGGTTCCAAATATGCACAAAACATATCCCTTTGCGAGAGTGCGAGGCATGGTAGATACTACAAAATAACCCCTAAGAATAACCAAGGTGCAATAAACACACTAAAGGATAACTCAATAAGCATAAAGTGTCCAAGGCTTTCCAACTCACTGTCCTTCACGTGCATGGAATTGCCAGTAAACTTCCGTCTTCAAGAGAAGTTTCCGCTGTGTCTTGCCTCTCCAGGGAGGTATCTTGATGCTGTTTAGAGGCTTCTTATCCAAGGAACTAGACTTATCCTCCTTTTTCGTGAATCAAACCTGAATGCCTTCCAGTCCCCAGGCTTTATATGACTCCTGGACGCGTTTAGCATTTCTCCCTTATTGAACTAAATGCAGAATCTTCCTGGTCAGCTGACCTATGGTTGCTTCGTCGGAGTGCAAGCTACAAGCACTAACAGCCTGACTGACCAGGCTGTAAACAAAAAGGCCTGGTTAGAAACCGGACAGTGGGCTCAATGATCATCAGGAGTCGAAGGATCAGGTTTGCTCTAGCGGCCTCGGAGTGATAGGAATTCTGGCTGAAAGCGAGACATAATTCTTCATGAAAAATATCCTGGAGTTAGAAACACTGACTATACAGTCAGTGTCAACATCAGGAGTCAAGACTTAGACGTCTCAGAGTCACACTTATCTGAAACTTACTGCGGCCTCAGAAATTAAATATGGTTTGCAAACAGTGTACTCTCATAACATGGAAATTTTATCCTAAGAGGCTGCTTTAAATGCCACAGACTCTTTAACAAGAGATGCTGGATCCTGTGTTACTCCAAACACTCCTCCAGAACCCTTCAATATTCTGTTCAGTTGTTCAAAGCTTTGCTGTTTGACTGAAGATTTCTTCTTGAATCCACGTGAAGTAAAATAGGTTAAGGAATAAGGAGCTAAATATGATTACACAAACGGTTGGTGAGGCTTGTTGTATAACACAGCTGTATAACACTGCTATATAACACAGCTGTATAACACAGCTGTATAACACAGCTGTATAACACTTATATAAAACAGCTGTATAACAGCTGTATAACACAGCTGTATAACACTGTTATATAACACAGCTGTACAACACAGCTGTATAACACAGATGTATAACACATCTGTATAACACTGCTATATAACACTGCTATACAACACTGCTGTATAACACTGCTGTATAACACTGCTGTATAACACTGCTGTATAACACTGCTGTATAACACTCCTGTAAAACACAGCTGTGTCTGGAAAGTGTTGGTACTACAACAGCAGAATGAATTATGAAGACTGGCTTACACTTGTGTCTAACTGGGGAATAACAGAGTGCTGAAAGAGGGGATTAAAATTAATTCGACTATCAGGGTGAGCTGGCGGTCCTCGCAGAGTGGATCGGTACCCCTCTTCAGTGACATGACCATGGGTGACTCTGGTGTGACCAGTGACATGACCATAGGGGACTCTGGTGTGACCAATGACACGACCATGGTCGACTCTGGTGTGACCAATAACACGACCATGGTATACTCTGGTGTGACCAATGACACGACCATGGTGGACTATGGAGTGATTAATGACACGATCATGGTATACTCTGGTGTGACCAATGACACGACCATGGTGGACTCTGGTGTGACTAATGACACGACCATGGTGTACTCTGGTGTGACGAATGACACGACCATGGTGTACTCTGGTGTGACTAATGACACGACAATGGTGTACTCTGGTGTGACGAATGACACGACTATGGTGTACTCTGGTGTGACCAATGACACGACCATGATGGACTCTGGTGTGACCAATGAGACGACGATGTTGGACTCTGGTGTGACCAATGACACGACCATGGTGTACTCTGGTGTGACCAATGACACGACCATGGTGGGCTCTGGTGTGACCAATGACACGACCATGGTGGACTCTGGTGTGACCAATGCCTAGACGTAAGAGGTCGTGACTGAATTAAAAACCAAGAAATCATGACCAAGTCTTTCTTACTCTAGTATTATCTATTTAACTATTGTTTGATCTTATTATATGTAAGTAATGTTGGTAGCGTAATAGTAGCGTAATTGTTGGTAGCGTAATAGTTAGTAGCGTAATTGTTGGTAGCGCAATTGCTGGTAGCGCAATACTTAGTAGAGTAATTGTTGGTAACGTAATTGCTGGTAGTGTAATTGTTGGTAGCGTAGTAATTGGTAGCGTAATAAATGTTAGTGGGAACGGAGGATCGCTCAGAGACAAAATTGAGACAAGAAATGTAACATTGTTTGCATATTTTATCATTTGTGATTAGTTCTCATGTGATCAGTTGTTCAGGCTTAAAGTTCTGTGAGAAATCCTATTCTGCAGTGAAGGTTACAGTCAAGACGTGTCTGTCCCTCTAGTGAAGGTTACAGTCAAGACGTGTCTCTCCCTCTAGTGAAGGTTACAGTCAAGACGTATCTCACCCTCTAGTGAAGGTTACAGTCAAGACGTATCTCTCCCTCTAGTGAAGGTTACAGTCAAGACGTGTCTCTCCCTCTAGTGAAGGTTACAGTCAAGACGTGTCTCTCCCTCTAGTGAAGGTTACAGTCAAGACGTGTCTCTCCCTCTAGTGAAGGTTACAGTCAAGACGTGTCTCTCCCTCTAGTGAAGGTTACAGTCATGTTCCTCTAGTGAAGGTTACAGTCAAGTTTGTTCCTCTAGTGAAGGTTACAGTCATGTTTGTCCCTCTAGTGAAGGTTACAGTCATGTTTGTCCCTCTAGTGAAGGTTACAGTCATGTTTGTCCCTCTAGTGAAGGTTACAGTCATGTGTGTCCCTCTAGTGAAGGTTACAGTCAAGACGTGTCTGTCCCTCTAGTGAAGGTTACAGTCATGTGCCTCTAGTGAAGGTTACAGTCAAGACGTGTCTGTCCCTCTAGTGAAGGTTACAATCATGTCTGTCCCTCTAGTGAAGGTTACAGTCATGTTCCTCTAGTGAAGGTTACAGTCAAGTTTGTTCCTCTAGTGAAGGTTACAGTCATGTTCCTCTAGTGAAGGTTACAGTCAAGTTTGTTCCTCTAGTGAAGGTTACAGTCAAGTTTGTTCCTCTAGTGAAGGTTACAGTCAAGTTTGTTCCTCTAGTGAAGGTTACAGTCAAGTTTGTTCCTCTAGTGAGGGTTACATGAAGGTGGCTGCTCCTCACGTCTTGAAGGAAGGTGAGTTTAGATCAAGAGTTCTTCCCAAGCATCAAGGTACCGTCCTTGAATGAAGGTAACAACAAACTCCTCAGCGACAACACACACGCAACATCGTCTCCACTAACCATCAGTGAGCCCACGTATTTAACACACTTTTTCTTCAAAAATAACAATTCAAATTTTGTCCCTTGCCAGCAAAAAGTGCCGAAGCCACTTTAAAAATGTTACACCTGTGTTAATGCTGTATCCTCAATTAAGATTGGTAGATGATGACAGTGCGTCATATGGGTGGAAACTGGAGGATACGTTGCATAGGTTATTATGAAACTTTAGAGATCAATTAAGGGATAAGAGATGTGATGAAGGCTACGCAGGCGGCTCATGTGAGGCTTGCTATGTTCTTGAAGGCTACACAGGTGGCTCATGTGAGGCTTGCTATGTTCTTGAAGGCTACACAGGTGGCTCATGTGAGGCTTGCTATGTTCTTGAAGGCTACACAGGTGGCTAATGTGAGGCTTGCTATGTTCTTGAAGGCTACGCAGGTGGCTCATGTGAGGCTTGCTATGTTCTTGAAGGCTACGCAGGTGGCTCATGTGAGGCTTGCTATGTTCTTGAAAGCTACGCAGGTGGCTCATGTGAGGCTTGCTATGTTCTTGAAGGCTACGCAGGTGGCTCATGTGAGGCTTGCTATGTTCTTGAAGGCTACGCAGGTGGCTCATGTGAGGCTTGCTATGTTCTTGAAGGCTACACAGGTGGCTCATGTGAGGCTTGCTATGTTCTTGAAGGCTACGCAGGTGGCTCATGTGAGGCTTGCTATGTTCTTGAAGGCTACGCAGGTGGCTCATGTGAGGCTTGCTATGTTCTTGAAGGCTACGCAGGCGGCTCATGTGAGGCTTGTTATATTCTTGAAAGCTACGCAGGTGGCTCATGTGAGGCTTGTTATATTCTTGAAAGCTACGCAGGTGGCTCATGTGAGGCTTGCTATGTTCTTGAAAGCTACGCAGGTGGCTCATGTGAGGCTTGCTATGTTCTTGAAGGCTACGCAGGTGCCTCATGTGAGGCTTGCTATGTTCTTGAAGGCTACGCAGGTGGCTCATGTGAGGCTTGCTATGTTCTTGAAGGCTACACAGGTGGCTCATGTGAGGCTTGCTATGTTCTTGAAAGCTACGCAGGTGGCTCATGTGAGGCTTGCTATGTTCTTGAAGGCTACGCAGGTGCCTCATGTGAGGCTTGCTATGTTCTTGAAGGCTACGCAGGTGGCTCATGTGAGGCTTGCTATGTTCTTGAAGGCTACACAGGTGGCTCATGTGAGGCTTGCTATGTTCTTGAAGGCTACGCAGGTGGCTCATGTGAGGCTTGCTATGTTCTTGAAGGCTACGCAGGTGGCTCATGTGAGGCTTGCTATGTTCTTGAAGGCTACGCAGGTGGCTCATGTGAGGCTTGCTATGTTCTTGAAGGCTACACAGGTGGCTCATGTGAGGCTTGCTATGTTCTTGAAGGCTACGCAGGTGGCTCATGTGAGGCTTGCTATGTTCTTGAAGGCTACGCAGGTGGCTCATGTGAGGCTTGCTATGTTCTTGAAGGCTACGCAGGTGGCTCATGTGAGGCTTGCTATGTTCTTGAAGGCTACGCAGGTGGCTCATGTGAGGCTTGCTATGTTCTTGAAGGCTACGCAGGTGGCTCATGTGAGGCTTGCTATGTTCTTGAAGGCTACGCAGGTGGCTCATGTGAGGCTTGCTATGTTCTTGAAGGCTACGCAGGTGGCTCATGTGAGGCTTGCTATGTTCTTGAAGGCTACGCAGGTGACTCATGTGAGGCTTGCTATGTTCTTGCGTGTCCTTGTGGCACATAGTAACCCCATTAAACTAGTAATTTCTTGTGGTAAAACGATACTTCGAGGTTGCCAGCATTTCAATATAATCAGGTATAATTTATTATACATCATTTTCAGTAATGTAAAGTATGTGAACAGTGGTTGATATGTACTTGATGTTGCTTGAATAAATATGTCATGCTAAATATAGATAAAAAACTAAATAATGTTATGCAAATTTGCAGTTGAAATTTTAGCAGGAATTTATATTTGCCAAATATTTCAAAACTATGCAGCTATGAAGAAAAATATAAATATAAAAATACTAAGGTAATATTACAGATGTGTTTCTGCACTAATAATCCCAACCTATACTGGGACACCCAAAAAAAAAAATATGAGCATTGGTTTTTAACGAGGTGAAAAACTTACCTACGGTAATGTAGTATATACAGCAGCGATACACCAGAGGTTCATTAAGCATAGTGTCATGCTCCTGAATAATTTGTAAAGACATTGCTTAACAACAGACCTTTCAGGTCATGTGACAAAGCATCCTGGCCTTCGAAATAGGATTCACACACACACACACCACACACAACAGACAAAACACAAAAAAACCAGTAGTTAAAAATTTCGAACAAAATCTATTAGTTGAGATTTGACAGGATAGAATCAGTCATAGAAATTTCTAGAATAAGATGGTAATATTAATAAGCACTAATATGGAGGCAGAAATACATTTGTTTTAAGGTACTAGGTTTGATAAAGCACATGACAGAGGATGCAAGGCACCCTGAGTAGCAACAGTTAAAGCGAGCCAGGTCATGTGACCAGACCTGCAACCAAATAGGTGATTACAAATAGCTGAGACACACACACACACACACACACACACACACACACACCAGTACGTTAATATATTTTCGATCTAAATCTGTTAGTTTTCGAGATTTGGACTGGATAAGAACTCACGTCAAGAAACACTTTCCTGACGAATAAAGTCCCAATATTATAGCCTAATTATTCTGGATGAATTTTGCTACCGGTCACTGGAGTTTACCTGGAGAGAATTCCAGGGGTCAACGCCCCTGCGGCCCGGTCTGTGACCAGGCCTCATGTTGGACCAGAGCCTGATCAACCAGGTTGTTACTGCTGGCCGCACGCAGTCCAACGTACGAACCACAGCCTGGCTGGTCAGGTACCGACTTTAGGTGCCTGTCCAGTGCCTGCTTGAAGATAGCCAGGGGTTTGTTGGTAATCCCCCTGATGTATGCTGGGAGGCAGTTGAACAATCTTGGTCACCTGACACTTATTGTGTTGTCCCTCAACGTGCTAGTGGCACCCCTGCTCTTCATTGGGGGGATGTTACATCGCCTGCCGAGTCTTTTGCTTTCGTAGGGCGTGACACTCGTGTGCAAGTTTGGTACTAATCCCTCTAGGATTTTCCAAGTGTATATAATAATGTATCTCTCCCGCCTGCGTTCTAGAGAGTACAGGTTTAGGAACTTCAAGCGTTCCCAGTAATTGAGGTGGTTTATCGCACTTATGCGTGCGGTGAAGGTTCTCTGTACATTTTCAAGGTCAGCAATTTCACCCGCCTTGAAAGGTGCAGTTAGTGTGCAGCAATATTCCAGCCTAGATAGAACAAGCGACCTGTAAAGTGTCAACATGGGCTTGGCATCCCTGGTTTTGAAGGTTCTCATTATCCATCCTGTCATTTTTCTAGCAGATGCAATTGCTACGGTGTTATGGTCCTTGAAGGTGAGATCCTCTGACATGATCACTCCCAAATCTTTGACATTTGACCTCCGCAGCTACACAGGAGTCATATATAACAAGGTTCAGGATATTATCATCCTTCAGATTATGATTGTGTAACAAATATTATCTGGATTTATCCTTAGTTTAAAAAATCCCCTTTACAACAGATTAGCACCTACCACCATCTTTCCTCACAATGGTGGGTAGACATGAAGCAATGTTTCTACTTCCCCACAACCACATTCACCTGATACATATATATATATATATATATATATATATATATATATATATATATATATTTTTTTAAATATATATATATATATATATATATATCAGGTGAAGGTGACTGCTCCTAAGTTCCAGTATACTAGAACTACTAGCCAGGGAAGCCGGGAATCAAATTTAGTGGGGATCGGGAGGCATTCATTCAGGTTCTATCCAAGAAAGAAGAGTACTTGTAAATGAAAGAGGAAGCTGAGGATAGCTTCGGGATGAAGACATAACACATCCTTCCCAGGCCACGTCCCAGGAGCTACTGAGGCTGAGTCGCCTCGCGCGGTCCACTCTCAAAAGTTACGCCGCATCTTAATTTTCGTAACCCTTTATTTCCACTATTTCGTAGTTACAGATTTCTTTCGCCAAACTTAAAAATCATATAATGGCTTACGGATGTTGATAGGGTTCACCTTACCCTGACTATGCCGGTCAAATAAGAAGAAACTTGCGTAAACATCCTGACGCGAAAGTTTCGCGATGGCAAAGAGTGACGTCAGAGGAGTGAGCACGTGTGCAGGATCAACAGGTGAAGTGAGCATCAGTGAGCATCAGTGAGCCCTGTGGAGCCAGCCTCATCACGCGCATCCCTACACACCAACCCTTCCTGCTGTATTCAAACAGGTGAGACAACTATAAGTATTTCTTGTTTCTTAATTTTTTTTACATGATCATTGTAACAGCCAAAAAAAATACAAAATGATCATTGTATTCTTTCAGGCCATGATGAATCCTGCCTACCAAACTTCCTAATTTGGATATTTATTTCTCTTGTCGGTGGATGAGTGAGGGAGGTGACGCAGCACCAGCCATCGCTCGTAGACGTAGATCAACGCTCACAGAAATCTATTAGGCTTTAAACCCGGAAAAGATTCTGAAAAGCACCATACTCTTATACAACGCTGTAGTTTGTTTATAACTGACAGGTGCGTCAGTTATAAGCACTGGCATTATACTTGGCAGATTCTGGTATACACATTAGATAAAATGTCATGTAAATGGAAATAAAGCATCTTTGTACGTTAGCAGCGAAGCCACACCGATGCTACAGTAAGTAGTGATCTCGAGGCCAGGACGATGCTGGACCAGCAGCGGTCACTACCTCCCTCCACCCACAACACAACCTCTGAGGAGAAATATGGCCTCCGCCCCAGAACTATCATTAAGAGGCTGCAGCAGGAGAGAGTTCGTCAGGAGGTTCCCAAAAGAACGGTGAGACCTAAGTCGAGGCCAGCGCCTCTGTCAAAGTACCGCAGGAAGACTGCCAACGCCAGGGAACGTCACCGCATGAAGGAAATTAACAATGCGTTCGAATCCCTTCGTAAAGTTCTTCCTGACGTAATGGAGGTTGAGGCAGCATCTCCTTCCATGACCAAGATCACAACTCTGCGCCTCGCTGTTAACTACATCAGGGCTCTCTCTCACGTGCTGCAGGGTGAAGGTGATAATGATATGTGTTCTCTTGAGAGTTCACTGCAGTGTTCCTTCCAGGACTCCCTCCAGCAGTCCCTAGAGAGCTCCTTCTGCAAGACGACGCCATCACAAGACGTCTCCGTCACCACCTTCACATACCAGCACTCGACACCGCCTTTCACTCAGCAGTACCTACCTCAAGTGTCTCACTTGTCTGGTTATTATTCCACTTCCAGTCACATCTCCAGCTCACCCTCCACATTGCGAGGATCACGGGGTAGTGCTAGCGACCTCGAGGACCTCCTTTCTGACGACTCATGTCTGCTGGAGGACAGCCTCGATGTTTTCCACGACATCTCTGTTGCTGATCCCTTTGATATCCTCCTGGCAGAAGAGAGAGACTCCCTCGTTTTCACTACTGAAATTTATAGTTAGTGACAGCCATGATACATTCTTGAACGTGAGGTTACTTAGCTATAATTATAGAAGAACACTTTTTCACCAAGTGGTACACAAAGTGATGGTGAAGGCAAGTTTTAATAGTTTTAATGATGTGAAAAGTTTGTATAGATATGTATCCCTAAATCATAGATAATTTTTCAGTTTTTTTTAACAGTGTACAAGAGTGTATAGCGCGTTCATGTGCAAATGTACACTTTGTTTTGAGTTTGATCGTGTGCACCTAGTCAGGAGATATTTTAATCGGAGTTGGCCCTTCGCGAGAGTGAGAATTATAGTGACAAGAATATTTGAAAGACAATTCTTCAAAGACAAATGTTCCTACACGGCATCATATATTTTCAAAATACAAATTTTACTAGTCTAATGACGTGCCATTTTCGTAACTTGATCAATTTTGATATTTCTGTTGCATCACAAACTCCGTGGCCAGACAACATTCTCATTATTGTAAGACCTAACAAAACTTAGTGTACCTTCTGCGTTAGTTTTGGTTTCTGACCAAACAATAGACAAACGTTTGTTACAGTATAGACTTATTGAAAGCAAATATTTAATGAGTTATTACATCAGGTCTTACTTTAGAGAGAAATGGACACAAATGTATGCACTATGGGCACCTTTACTGGACCTTTAAATGGACACCTTCCTGAGATCTTGACATGATCAAGGTCTCAGGACCGAAACGTTTTCGGTGAAGTGTATTCATTGAAGTCCATTTCCCATTTAGTCTTACTACGAAAGTTCTTTCGTGTAGTATCCTACACTGTAGTCATAAGCTGCCATATATATATTATTTTTTGAATGTACGAAGATACCATCTGTTATGATCTATTTTCTACTAAGTTTTTAATAAAATAAAAGTGTACACTTAATGCCTTTTCATTTTCCTTCACTTTGTGAGTCCATGAGTAGGGAACAAAGGTAGCAACAATTATCCAGCCTAAATATTACATGACAATGAACACAATACCGTCACCACATACAATGCTACGATCACAATACCGTCACCACATACAATGCTACGATCACAATACCGTCACCACATGCAATGCTACAATCATAACAAACTCAACATATAAAATAATACAACCACAATAACGTCAACATAGATATTACAATAATGGCAACACTGATATAACGACGAGACTACAATAATGGCAACATTGATATAACGACAAGACTACAATAATGGCAACACTGATAAAACGACAAGACTACAATAATGGCAACACTGATATAACGACAAGACTACAATAATGGCAACACTGATATAACGACAAGACTACAATAATGGCAACACTGATATAACGACAAGACTACAATAATGGCAACACTGATATAACGACGAGACTACAAATAATAATAATAATAATAATAATAATAATATCTTTATTTACTACAAGTACATGTACATGGTATACAGGCCTAGCTGACATCAGTGACATACTACTATATAGAAAGTCCCTTGTTATGCTGAGCATTTCGGGCAGATTAGGTCAGTGTCCTAGGATGCGACTCACACCAGTCGACTAACACCCAGGTACCCATTTTACTGATGGGGAACATAGACAACAGGTGTAAAGAAACACGCCCAATGTTTCTGCCCTAGCTGGGAATCGAACCCAGGCCCTCGCCGTGTGAAGCGAGAGCTTTAGCCACCAGACACTGATATAACGGCAAATCTACAATACCTACAACACTTAATCCAATAATGCAATAACGGCAACACATGCAACACTACAAAAATAAGCAGGTAACTAGTAGCTTTAATAAAGTAATATTTACTAACACGTTTGACATTATTTGACCCAACGGAGACTGGAATGTTATTTACACTGAATGGGATGTTTGTATTTCCTAAGGCGTTAAACCTGTGTGGGTGTTGAAGGTAAGGGTTTGTCGAGGCTCGATCCCCCGACAGCTAATTGCTGCCTGGTCTCTGACCTGTCAGGCTGAGGGTGAAACCGCTTTCTACAGATCTTCTACGGTGGACCTACGGGAGACCTTCCACTGGAGATTTCTTCTACAGGAGATCCCCTTCTACGAGAGACTCATTTCTACAGGATAATCTCTTCTACATGAGCCTGCCTTGTACATGAGACTCCCTTCGACAAGAGACTCTCTTCTAAAGGAGACTCCCTTTTACAGAAGACTCCCTTCTACAAGAGACTCCTTTCTACAGGATACTCTCTTCTACAGGAGACTCCCTTCAACAAGAGACTTCCTTCTACAGGAGACTCCCTTCTACATGAGACTTGTACATGAGACTTCCTTCTACAAGAGACTCCCTTCTACAGGAGACTCCCTTCTACAGGAGACTTCCTTCTACAGGAGACTCACTTTTACAGGAGACTCACTTCTACAGGAGACTCATTTCTACAGGAGACTCTCTTCTACAGGAGACTCACTTCTACAGGAGACAGGAAGAGGATTCAGGAAGGAGAACGCAACTTTTACACAGCACACGCATGTCAGGGCTCTCTCTCTCTCTCTCTGCTGTGATATACTCAGGTGAGTGTTCGGCTCTTGTTCTCAGGAACTGTAATTACCTTCTTCTTCCTCGACCCAAACCTTTTATGACAGTTTTCTGCAGCGGCAGCGGCAGCAGCAGCAGCAACAGCAGCAAGGTGCTGAGGTCAACCTAAACTGATGCGTCCTTCCCGGAGGTGGACACATCAACTGGTTGTCGAGGTCATCTTCGCTTGAGAGAGCTCTTGCACCTCTGCGCTCCCCACACACCAATATTTATGCATCAATAAATCCCTAAACCTGACGCAAAGGATTTATGGTGCAATAATTTGCTTTTCCTGACGCAAAAGGATTTATGGGTCGATCCATCGCTACCACTGAGGGTAAAGAAGACATGACGAAGTATAGACGGATGTTGACGGAGTCCCTTCAAATGGAAGGGATGCCTTGTTGCCAGAGAAAGGCTCTTGATCCAAGGAATTAGAGCTACCTTCTTTTCAACAAACCTAATTACCTCCGATTTTGCAAGTTGGTGAGTTAAACACCCGTGCAACACTCAGGTATCTTTGAAAGATACCTGAGTGTTGCACTTGTGTCTTACTAATCAGCTAGTCTATATATGCCATTTATGATATATTTCTCAGGAGTTTTATGAATTTTAGGTTTAGCTCTCTCCCCATGATGATAACTGATAATGATGATAATGAAGATTGTGTTTGTTCAATATGCCTCTCTGTGGACACTCCGCTGTCAATGTTTACAACAGGGCGGCAATGGTGGTCACTGCTAACATTGCCAGTCCAATATTTGCAAGGTTTTGTATCTTACTGAAGCTGTCATGGTTGAGCTCTTTAAGTGGAGGGAAAGTGTAATTACTGCCATCCTTCCTCCCCCTTTACCAGGTTCCAATCATTGTATTACCACTTGAAAGAAAGTTACATTGGTTTATTAGTTATTTTCTACTATTATGTCTCGCGTCCAGGTTATCTCCCGTGACATATAAAGATACCATGGTAATGGTACCTATTTAAAATAGGTGTGTACTCACCTATTTGTGGTTGCAAGGGTCGAGTCATAGCTCCTGGCCCCGCCTCTTCACTGATTGCTACTAGGTCCTCTCTCTCCCTGCTCCATGAGCTTTATCAAACCTCGTCTTAAAACTATGTATGGTTCCTGCCTCCACTACGTCACTTTCTAGGCTATTCCACTTCCTGACAACTCTATGACTGAAGAAATACTTCCTAACATCCCTTTGACTCATAGGAGTCTTCAACTTCCAATTGTGACCCCTTGTTTCTGTGTCCCATCTCTGGAACATCTTGTCTCTGTCCACCTTATCTATTCCTCGCAGTATTTTGTATGTCGTTATCATGTCTCCCCTAACCCTCCTGTCCTCTAGTGTCGTCAGGCCGATTTCCCTTAACCTTTCTTCGTAGGACAATCCCCTTAGCTCTGGGACTAGTCTTGTTGCAAACCTTTGCACTTTCTCTAATTTCTTGACGTGCTTAACCAGGTGTGGGTTCCAAACTGGTGCTGCATACTCCAGTATGGGCCTGACGTATATGGTGTACAGAGTCTTGAATGATTCCTTAGTGAGGTATTGGAACGCTATTCTTAGGTTTGCCAGCCACCCGTATGCTGCAGCAGTTATCTGATTAATGTGTGCCTCAGGAGATGTGCTCGGTATTATACTCACCCCAAGATCTTTTTCCTTGAGTGAGGTTTGCAGTCTTTGGCCACCTAGACTATACTCTGTCTGCGGTCTTCTTTGCCCTTCCCCGATCTTCATGACTTTACATTTGGCAGGGTTAAGTTCAAGGAGCCAGTTACTGGACCAGGCTTGTAGCCTGTCCAGGTCTCTTTGTAGTTCTGCCTGATCCTCGACTGATTTAATTCTTCTCATTAACTTCACATCATCTGCAAACAGGGATACTTCTGAGTCTATCCCTTCCGTTATGTCATTCACATATACCAAAAACAGTACAGGTCCTAGGACTGACCCTTGTGGAACCCCACTCGTCACAGGTGCCCGCTCTGACACCTCGTCACGTACCATGACTCGTTGTTGCCTCCCTGTCAGATATTCTCTGATCCACTGCAGTGCTTTTCCTGTTACGTGTGCCTGATCCTCTAGCTTTTGCATTAACCTCTTGTGAGGAACTGTGTGTGTGTATTTAAAATAGGTGTTTATGTGTTAAGGTGTGAGTGATTGTAATATTAATCGAGAGATTAATATACTTGTTTGGAAACGTTTCGCTAACAAGTGTCTTCCTCAGTCCGGCACACACATGAATGGGGGGGAAGATGAGGAGTTTGAGGTATAACCAGTCCTGAGTCGCCCACCGTGTGGGCGAAACGTCGTCACTAAACAAACACATTAAACAGCATTCATCTCTCTACAGCTTCAGAAGATAGGTGCGTGACCAGGCGTGACTCCGGACCAACGCAGCTAACTCGTGTGAGGGGGCGCGGGGGGTGACAGCCACTCAGAGAAAGGCAAGACGCTTGCCTTGGCCTACCCTGCCTACCCTGCCTACCCTGCCTACCCTGCCTACCCTGCCTACCCTGCCTACCCTGCCTACCCTGCCTCTTAAGTCGAAAGTGGAAATAAAACTTCCTTGATGGTATATCAATCAATTCCAGCTGAAACAATTTTTTGAGGGAAAAAAGTGACAGACTATAAGGTGGAAGGAACCTGATTTATATTATTATTATTATTATTATTATTATTATTATTATTATTATCGTTGATGTGATTATTATTATTATTATTATTATTATTATTATTATTATTGTGCTTGTTGTTGTTATTACAATTATTATTATTATTATTACTGGGAATCACTAAACCCGTGGGGTATCCTGCAGCGCCTGGGGAATGAAAAACAGGTTAGAGCCAAGAATAGGGAAGATGGGTTCAATTCCTTGGATCAAGAGCCTCTTACTGACGTCAAAGCACCTACCTCTCTTGAGTGAGGGGACCCCTTGATACCAACGAATGACTCAATCCAAGGAGTTGACACCTCTACGTTTCCTTGGATCAAACCTGATTACCCCCTACTGGTTTAGCGCTTCCTCATAAATGACCGAGGGTGGGGCAAGAAGTAGGGAAGAGGGGCGGGGAGGGGGAGGGGGAGGGTATGATAAATACCACTGTTATAGGAACAAGTGTAACTGGTTGTGTGTACTGGGGGTGAGGGCACATGCCCGGGTAGTTGGTCGGTAATGCCCGGTAGTGTCAGACTCCCGAACACGCAATTTACCGGAGCGATATCGATCAGGGAGCACTGTAGATCACTGTTATTGTCTGCTTTTATTGCTTGTCTCGTCCCAGGATTTACCTACCTGCCAAGTGGCAGGTGGACCATGATGCAACTCCAGAGTCTGGTAGTGTGTGTGTGTGTGTGTGAGTGTGTGTGTGTGTGTGTGTGTGTGTCTGTGTGAGTGTGTATGTGTGTGTGTGTGAGTGTGTGTGTGTGTGTGTGAGTGTGTGTGTGTATGTGTTTGTGTGAGTGTGTGTGTGTGTGAAGGTAACATGGCCAAGGATGAACCAGAACGTCGCTTAAAGTGAAGGTAATCTGGCCAAGGAGCAAAAGTCAGGACAAGCATTCTCTACTATGGCTTCGTTAGTCTTTTCCCGCTCTTTCAGGATCGAGCGAAGGATGGGGAGGGTAGCCAAATCTCCTAAAATCGAGATCTCTTCACATCATTAAGACATCTTTCTTGAAGAAAGTCTTCTCCTGGGAAAGGCACTAAGCCAGCAAGTGCCACACACTTACGGGAGTTACAGTAATGACAAGTACTAGAGAAAGTGTCAGGTTTAGGCATCGGCTAAAAAGATTACAGCTTAGAGCCTTTCAGTGTAAGGAATCATGTCTAATATTTCATTGCCTTTATGGAGTGTAACAACCTTAAATACTGTCAAATGGGGCCTCTGAGGTTTGATATATCTCAGGTCCTCATGTTGAACTCTGGCTGTGACTCAGAGTGACCATAAACCTTCAAGTAACTATATGAGAACTGTCAAAACAAGGGAAATAATGCCGATGGTGACACTCTTCAAATCGCTAGTGCTCCCTCACTTAGAATACTGCTCAGTGCTGACGGCCCCGTTCAGGGCAGGAGAAATAGCAGAGCTGGAACAAATCCAGAGATCGTTTACGGCTCACATTGAGCCATTGAAACATCTAAATTATTGGGAACGCCTTCAAGTCTTGAACATGTACTCATTGGAGCGGAGGAGAGATAGATACATGATAATATATACTTGGAAAGTACTTGAGGGCCTGGTCCCAAATCTGCACACTGCTATAACAACATACTGGAGTGAGAGATATGGGAGGAAGTGTAAAATAAACCCAGTGAGGAGCAGGGGTGCGGTGGGGACAATACGGGAGCACTGTATTAGCATCCGGGGTCCCAGACTATTCAACATCTTACCAGAAGATATCCGAAACACGGCTGGAACCAGTGTAGAAGCCTTCAAGAGGAAACTGGACAACTATCTTCACCGGGTGCCAGATCAACCAGGCTGTGGTGGATATGTGGGGCAACAGGCCTCCAGCAGCAACAGCCTGGTTGACCAGGCAAGCACCAGACGAGCCTGGCCCATGGCCGGGGTCAGAGAGTAGATAAACTCTCGAAACTCTTCAAAGGTATATCAAGGGTATAATGAATGTGACGAGTACAGTTTTCCAGCGTCAGCGTTATGAATATGACGCGTATAGTCTTCCAGTGTCGATGTTGTGGATGGATATTGTCATGAGTGAATCATCTCCGTTATACCCTTGTGCTTGGTACAACTACCACCAGTGTCTCCAGAGTAACCTGGTGCCATGGGATACTGGCATAGGTGAACCAGCTGCACACCAGCGCTTGGTCCAGCCACCACCAGTGTGCTACATTGCCACTATATTCTAAAAGCAGTAGGCTGAGTTTTCACCTGGAGAACGAAGGGTCAAGGATGGACTACAGCAAGAACACTTTCTCTAAAGTTTCATTAAGCTGATATTTTTCAAAGGGGCGGCTTGATGTTGATGAAGAGCTCTTGGTACAAGAAACTAGAGCTCCCTCTCCTTGCTCAAATTTAACCTGAACACCTCCTACTCCAAAGACGCTGTATAGCTCCTACAAGTTTAGTGCTTCCCCATAATAATAATAATAATAATAATAATAATAATAATAATAATAATAATAATAATAATAATAATAATAATAATTTTAATAAATAATAATAAAGTTAAATGGAGAATTTTCAGTAACGGCTCACCTTGACGCGTATCTTTTTTTTTTTTTTACCCTTTTTTTCCGAGAAGGTGAAAAGGATCACTGATAAAGATGGGAACAAGGAAACACAGAAGAAAGGTGAACATCCAGATGAACACAGAGCCACTGAGAAACACAATGTAAGAGTGGTGTGGGTAAGTGAAGTGTGGTAGGAGAGGAGATAGCAGGGATGTAAAAGCAAGATTTGGTAGAGTCTTAGAAGCCAGGAGTGAAGGTTAAAAAGCTGGGTCAGGAGCTGGAGGTCTACCTCGGCAGTCATTGCTATATGAGTAAACATACACACACACAGAATGATGTTGTTTTTCGCCTCAGGACAACTAAATATTTTGCTAACAACGCACCTTCTTTTTATGAGCCTCAGAATGCATCGTTTACATCAACCTGTAAAATATTCATATATGCGCATACCATATTGCGTCTCTGTGAATTCTAGACTAAACTCATACTCATTTTATGTATCTGTAATATTGTTTTCATTGTAATGTCAAGATTGATTGTTGTATAGTAAGGTCGCGTACAGTATAGCAGGGCCATACACGGTATCATTGAGCCAGTTGTTACGGCTCTCAGAGTAAAGGGCATTGCCTGGCCGGCTGGCCCTGCTTATACTGGAATGCAAACGCCGAAGGACATAAGAAAATAGCGAACTGTAGTCCCCCACCACTGGATGGTTCAGACGTCCCGATACCAACATTACAGGAGGGGTTAGTAATTGTGAGGAGAGGGAGGCTGAAGATCAATGGTGATATAACAGAGTGAGGATACCGTGGTCAGGCACACCACTGAAGAAAAGCGTCTCCCGCAGGACACGGTAGGCTCCTGACGATAGTCAAAAACAAAAGAACACCAAAATGCCTAAGTCAAATGGCTTGTTAAAGGACAGAGTGCAGATGTGAATTAGGGTTCAGATAATACAAGCTCTAAATTCCAGATTTCTTAATACATGTTGTTTATCAGGTCAGATGTCTGTGTGCCTCTTCTTCGAAATGAGAGTCCTGTTTCATATCATGATAATGATTAGCACACGTTGTTTGACTACACAAGTGTTATAACTGATCTGTATCATTGTGAAAAATAACCTGTACATTGATGATACATTTTTGAGCTTGAGGTACACCGCGTACAATGAGTTGCGTTGAGTTAATTAAACAACAATTTCATGAATATTACGGCGATAAGACTGTAATACGTAGTGTGTGTGTGTGTATGTGTATGCTTATTTGTGGTTGCAGGGGTCGAGTCGTAGCTCCTGACCCCGCCTCTTCGCTGGTCGTTACTAGGTCCACTCTTTCCCTGCTCCAAGAGCTTTACCGTACCTCTTCTTAAAGCTATGTATGGATTCTGCCACTACTACATCACTGTCCAGATTGTTCCACTTCCTGACAACTCTATGACTGAAGAAATACTTCCTAACATCCCTGTGACTCGTCTGAGTATTTAACTTCCAGTTGTGACCCCTTGTTGCTGTGTCCCATCTCTGGAACATCTTGTCTCTGTCCACCTTGTCGATTCCTCTCAGTATTTTATATGTCGTTATCATATCCTCCGTATCTCTCCTGTCCTCCAGTGTCATCAGGCCGATTTCCCTTAACCTTTCCTCGTAGGACATTCCCCTTGGCTCCGGGACTAGTCTTGTTGCAAACCTTTGCACTTTCTTTAATTTCCTTACATACTTGGATAGGTGTGGGTTCCAAACTGGTGCTGCATACTAAAATATAGGCCTAACGTACACGATGTACAGGGTCCTGAACGATTCCTTATTGAGATGTCGGAATGCTGTTCTTAGGTTTGCTAGGCGCCCGTATGCTGCAGCAGTTATTTGGTTGATGTGCGCCTCAGGAGATGTGCCTGGTGTTATACTCACCCCAAGATCCTTTTCCTTGAGTGAGGTTTGTAGTCTCTGGCCCTGCAGGTTAGGTAAAAGGACATAAGTGTAACTAATGCGACATTTTATTGTGGCAACGTTTCGCTCTCCAGAAGCTTTGTCAAGCCGTTACAAACAATACAGGGACACAGAGGATATATGGTATATATATATATATGATATATATATATATATATATATATATATATATATATATATATATATATATATATATATATATATATATATATATAATATATATATATATATATATAATGTCACATTAGTTGTCACCTGTATGTGGGTAATGTTACCAAGCTTATTACACTCTACCAAGCTACTATAACCCATCGTGTGGGCGCTCAACTATGTCAATAAAGAATAGCATTATACTACATTTGGATTTCCCCCACTGTGTGCGGAAGATATAAACAACGGTGAAGTGCAAGTTGAAAGTCTGAAGAAGAAAAAAAAAACATATTTATCCAGCTGATTATAAATGTACATACGATACTGCTTTCAATTACTAATTACACTGTATCCCTTATATTTTGTACTCGATTATGCAAAAATGCGCTGCTCCGGGTTATATTAAAAATCGCTTCCCAATAATTTTCGAAACCACAGTTGTGCATTATGTTTGATTGGAAAGCATTAGAATATTTTATGCTTGTCGTACCTTACGATACTTTTAAATACGTGTAATAAACCACCACTAAATATCCGCCTTGCCAAAACGGAATAAATTCAGCTCCTCCGAGGCGGGTTTAATACTATTCATGTTTAATGTACGTATATCATCTTGCTTTAACAACGTTCACTTTGCCGGGAGACTTTCTCAGACAATGGCCATAAATGAGCTCGGTATTCCTGAATCGAGTGAATGCCCGGCCTCGTAGGCAATCCTCTCGCCTCACACACTGACTGTCCGTGGTTCGATCCCCGGCCGGGTGGAAACGGTGGGCGTGTTTCCTTACACTTGCTGTCTCTGTTCACCTAGCAGTAAGTAGGTACCCGGGTGTTAGTCGACTGGTGTGGGTAACATCCTGGGGTTCAAGGAGGCCAGAGTTACTCCTATCTTCAAGAAAAATAGTAGGTCTGATGTCAGCAACTATAGGCCTGTTAGTATACTCAGTGTAATATCCAAAATTCTAGAGAGGGCGGTGTACTGTCAAGTAGTTAAGTATCTTAATGACAACAACATTCTTCATAGTTACCAATCAGGCTTTAGGAGATCTTACTCAACCGACACCTCCCTAATTAATCTGATGGATTACATGAGAACTGAAATGTCTATAGGGAACCTCATAGGAATGGTAACTTTAGACTTGCAAAAGGCCTTCGATACTGTCAACCACAATATATTATGTAAGAAACTTCAAGCTATCGGCATAGGTTCCACAGACTGGTTTAAGTCCTATCTTAGCAACAGAAAACAAATTGTCAAAATCAACAAAACGGAATCATAACCATTGCCGATAGCATGTGGAGTTCCCCAAGGTAGTATTCTGGGTTCCTTATTATTCATGTGTTATGTAAATGACATACCCATCAGTGTCAAGTGCAAACTCCTACTGTATGCGGATGACAGTGCTCTGTTAGTGTCAGGTAAAGACCCACAAGATATAGCTAATGTATTAACACTGGAACTGGAGTCCTGCAGCAAATGGTTAGTAGACAACAAACTATCGTTACACCTCGGGAAAACAGAAGCCATACTCTTTGGCACGAAATATAAACTGAGAAGGGTAAATAATTTTAATGTCCGGTGTAATGGGGAATCCATCACTTCAGTTTCCTCAGTAAAATATCTGGGAATCCCCTTTGACCCATGCATGTCAGGAGAATTGATAGGGAACAGTGTAGTAAAGAAAGTGAATGCCAGACTGAAGTTCCTCTACAGACAAGCACAGTGTCTACCTACTGAGGCTCGCAGGACCCTATGTCTAGCCCTTATACAATGTCATATGGACTACGCTTGCTCTTCATGGTACTCTGCCTTGACAAAAAAACTTAAATATAAACTGCAAATCACCCAGAATATAATGGTAAGATTCATCCTGGACCTGGACCCAAGAGAGCATGTAGGCCAGGATGAATTACAACAATTGGATATGCTGAATATTGAAGACAGAGTAAAACAACTTAAGTTAAGTCAAGTTTATAAAATTGCTCACAAACAGTGTCCAGAATATCTTGCTACCAATTTTGTCAAGGCTGGGAACCAAAGCAGTCATAGTACTAGGGGGAGAGAGCACAACTTTGTAGTACCCAGTCAGTGGCCAGGCTTTAAACACCTTTTATTGTACAGCAATAAAGGAATGGAACAGACTGCCTGCACATGTCAAAGCCAGTCATAGCATGAGCCAGTTCAAGAAGAGAACCAAAAGGTACCTAATGAATGTAGCGACAGAAAGGGAGGAGAATTATTTTTTATTTTTTTAGCTAACACACATGTAAATGTAAATAACTCTTTTTACCTTATTCCTAGTATACATATATTCTTTATAATATAATAACATATATATCGTACAATGTATAATATTAAGGTACTAAAAAAAAACCAATGGAAATAAGTCACTCTGTCTGACTTTTTTGGGTTATCCTAGGTTCTCTACACATATGCTGCTATGTATGATAATCTATATACATGTATTTGTGTATACCTGAATAAACTTACTTACTTACTAACAAGAGTGTAGGACCCCAATGGAAATAAGACAGACAGTCCCTCGATGACGCACTGACTCTCTCGGGTTATCCTGGGTGGCTAACCCTCCGGGTTAAAAATCCGAACAAAATCTTATCTCTCTCTAACCTACGATTTGTATAGAGAGTTTCTCATTGACGCTCATGTGATTTGTAAGTCTTGCCTTCAAGGGGGGAGGAGGAGGAGGGGGATCAGGGGGAAGGGAGGGAGGGTAAGTAAGTTTATTCAGGTATACACAAATACAGTTACATAGATTATCATACATAGCAGTATATGTGTAGAGAACCTAGGATAACACAAAAAGTCAGACAGAGTGACTTATTTCCATTAGGTGCCTTGATGCAGGGGAAGGGCTCTTGACCCAAAGTATTAGAGCTATCTTCCCTTCCCTTGGATCGAACTTGATTGACTACCCTCCAACAAGAGCTAAATGATCTCTTCTATTTAATCGTTTCCCCATTAATATAATAATAATAATAATAATAATAATAATAACTATTATTATTATTATTATTATTATTATTATTATAATGAAGGGATTTAATACAAATGTGAATACTTTATGAACATAGTACATTTGTAAGTACAAAGGCAATACAGAGGTGCTTTAATACACAGCTTTATAATGAAATTGAGTCAATTTCTTTAAATTCAATACATTTTTTTTTTATACTTCAAACTGAATAGTTCTATTTTCGGTTTTTCCTGGACGGTCTGTTGATGGTCTAAGAGAGACCGAAACATCGTCTAACGTTTCCTCTCCAAAGTATAAGTTAGTGAACTGTTCCAGGCACAGCATTGTGACTTTTAGTCTCATTAAACCTTTTTCATTTTGTTTTTATATATGCCTCTAGTATTACCTGGAGTTTACCTGGAGAGGGTTTCGGGGGTCAACGCCCCCGCGGCTCGTTCTGAGACCAGGCCTCATGGTGGATCAGGGTCTGATCAATCAGGCTGTTACTGCTGGCCTAACGCAAACTGACGTACGAACCACAGCCCGGTTGGCCAGGTACTGACTTTAGGTGCCTGTCCAGTGCTTTCTTGAAGACAGCCAGGGGTCTATTGGTAATCCCCCTTATGTATGATTGGAGGCAGTTGAACAGTCTTGGGCCCCGGACATTTATTGTGTTGTCTCTCAATGTACTCGTAGCGCCCCTGCTTTTCATTGGGGGAATGTTGCATCTCCTGCCGAGTCTTTTGCTTTCATAGGGAGTGATTTTCGTGTGCAAGTTTGGTACTAATCCCTCTAGGATTTTCCAGATGTATATTATCATGTATCTCTCTCGCCTGCGCTCCAGGGAATACAGATCAAGGGCCTTCGGCCGTTCCCAGTAATTTAGGTGCCTTATCGTACTTATGTGTGCCGTGAAAGTTCTTTGTACACTCTCCAGGTCAGTAATTTTTTTCCTGCCTTGAAGGGGGCAGTTGGTGTACAGCAGTATTCCAGCCTAGAGAGAACAAGCGATATGAAGAGAATCATCATGGGCTTGAGGTCCCTAGTTTTGAAGGTTCTCATTATCCATCCTATCATTTTCCTAGCAGATGAGGTAGATACATTGTTGTGGTCTTTGAAGGCGAGATCCTCTGACATTATGACTCCTAGGTCCTTCACATTACTTTTTCGCTCTATTGTATGGTTAGAATTTGTCGTATACCCTGATACAGTTTTAATTTCCAAAAGTTTTCCATATCTGAATAGTTGAAATTTCTCTTCATTGAACTTCATATTCTTTTGAGTGGCCCATTTGAAGATTTGGTTGATGTCCGCTTGGAGTCTTGCGGTGTCTTCGATGGAGGTCACTGTCATGGCAATCCGGGTGTCATCCGCAAAGGAAGCCACGGAGCTATGGCTTACATCTCTGAACAGGAGCTTACATACTGCAGACTTACTGGCTTTACATAGTGCTGTGTTCTATTTTCAGAAATGACCACTACCAATTTTCCAGTATTCCTTATCACCATTTTGTCCCTCCCAGTCCACTATTTGTCCAAGCTTTTTAAAGTCACTGGTCTAGCCTCTATCTACAGTACTCAGGACCTTGATTGTTCCACGACTAACAAGCTCTGTCTCGAAACCAGTACTTGCCTTATGTACTTTCTAATGATCTAAATCTAAATCTCTGTGGAACAGAGCTTTTCACCATAGCTGTCTCAGACTTTACTCTGTTTACTATTACTCTTTGTGTTCTATTTGTCAGGAAGTTATAGATCCATCTACCAACTTTTCCAGTTATTCCTTTATCACGCATTTTGTGCGCTATTACACCATGGTCGCACTTGTCGAAAGCTTTTGTAAAGTCTGTGTATACTACTTCTGCATTTTGTTTATCCTTTACAGCATCCAGGACCTTGTCATAGTGATCCAGTAGCTGGGACAGGCAGGAGCGACCTGCTCTAAACCCGTGTTGCCCTGGGTTGTGTAACTGATGGGTATCTAGGTGGTTGGCGATCTTGCTTCTTAGAACCCTTTCAAAGGTTTCTTTGATGTGGGAAGTTAATGCTATCGGTCTGTAATTCTTTGCAATTGCTTTACTGCCACCTTTGTAGAGTGGAGCTATGTCTGTTATTTTTAGTGAGTGTGGGATGACCCCTGTGTCCATGCTCCCTCTCCACAGAATGCTTAAGGCACGTAACAGGGGCTTCTTGCAGTTCTTGATGAACACGAAGTTCCCCAAGTCTGCGCCTGGGGCAGAGTGCATGGGCATTTTATTTATTGCTTTTTTCAAAATCTTGTGGTGTTATGATAATATTCATTTAGTAATAGATTACTTTTTTCTCAATATTTTCCTTATAAAACCACCTGAGCTTTTTTCTTTATGGAGCTGTGTTCCTTTATCTTATTTTTCTCTTACTTTGTGTTATCAGAGAAAATATAGGGAAAGTAGAGAGCCTTCCGCTTTTTTATTTAAAAATATTATAACTTGTTAGTATCACCTTGCAACACTTAACCTCAATGTAAAAACTTATTTATCAATTATCTCAATCTCTCTCTCTCTCTCTCTCTCTCTCTCTCTCTCTCTCTCTCTCTCTCTCTCTCTCTCTCTCTCTCTCTCTCTCTCTCTCTCTCTCTCTCTCAGCTACGACGATAAATACACTCCATCCTGCTGAGTGTTTGTCTTGCATTAACCACAAGCTTTACGAGGCGGGATTCACCTTTGCGTCATCACCACCTACCACTTGGCAGATAATAAATTCAGACGATGAAAGTGTCAGCATTTCTGAGGTAGGAAAACCGTCGTTACAATCGCTTAAACACGAAGCCCGCTCCGAAATTGGCGGTGTTGGGCGCCTGGCCGGTGCACTCAGGCGACTGTGAGGTTCGCATTATGTCTCTGACTCCACCGCTTGTAAACACTCACATCTGAAAGCCGGGGCTGTAATGTTATCGTAAGCCCCAGCATTCGTGCGAGTTACGGCTCCGTCGGCACGGTAATCTCCGTCGAAAACAATCATAATCTGCACCTGTATCATCGCCGGGGCCCTGATATCGTATTACCGCATAAAAAAAGGTGTAATTGCGTAGACAATAAACCTTCGGTTTTATTAAGTCTGTCTCTCTCAGTGGGTCTTTCTGGTCGGTGCTGCACGTCTCGTGTGGTAGGGGCATTCCTAGATTTGCTTGCCCTTTTTTTTCATCACAATTAGTCCGTCTTTTTTTTCTGTTGTCTGACTTTCTGTTGATTGCCTAACTTTCTACCTGTGTTTCGAAAAGGCTGCCTTTCTGATCGTCGGATTTTCAAGTATCATAGTCGTTCTACTTGTCATTCTTTCTGTATGATATTATATGACTCACTTGAGTTTTTAATCATTAATATTTGCACAGTAACATAATGTTGAAGTATGGAAACTTATTCAGTAGCATAGTAGGCCAAGGATGTTGTTGACATCTAGTATACGAGGTCTGGTGTAGCTGCTTGTGGTCTGCCAGCCGAGGTCAAGGGCCATGGACTCTAGTGAACTAGTACTCACCTAGTTGTACTCTTCTTGTTGTATTCATCCAGTTGTGGCAGCATGGGTAGATTCTCAGCTCATGTTCCCCGCCTCTCGAATAAACGCATATTATTTCCATCCTTATGGGTTTTATCATGCCCACTCTTTAAAGTTGTATATGGCACCTGCTTCCATTTCTTCATGCAGTTAGCTCCACTTCCTAACTACTCTTAGAATAAATTAGTACTTTCTGACAACCTTGTGACTCATTTGCCTCTTTAACTACCTTCTGTAGCGAGCGTGTCACAGGTTCAAACTCGACCCGTTCTGTGATTTATTCTCATTAGCTTCACATTGTCTACAAACAGGGATTTGTAGGACTCTAGGCAAGCACGTCGTTTACGTATCAGGAGCAGCATCGATCTCAGTACGGAGCTGTGGGATGCACCTCGTCATGCTCGTCCATCACGAAGAACGAGACTGTGTGATGGTTGCGGCTGGTGGTGGTGGTGGTGGGGGTGTTGTTGTCTGGTGCTGGTGCATGTGATGGTGCCTGGGATGTAGTGGTGGTGATAGGGATATATCCAGTTGGTAATGGTGATGTAACTGCTGGTGGTGGCGTAGCTACTGGTGATGGTGACGAAGCTGGTAGTAATGGTGGTGGTGATGTATACCAGCTGAGGTGTTGTCGTGTCCACACAGAGGACCACAACACGTCATCTCACCTCTACCTTATACAGCACGACTCCAAGCCCTTAAACGTGGCTACCAATGGTAAGCACCATCGTAAGCACTTTCCTTTATTAGATTTAAGTGTTTATTTTATGTCGCTGCTAATGTCAGATGTGCCTTGTATGTCTGTGTTGAGGTGAGTGTTTGAGAGAGAGAAAGAGAGGGGGAGTAGCGGGGAGGGATGGGGTTAGAAAGCCAGGTACTTGTCCAGTTGCGGCGGCTGATTTGTTCATCATGAACGTAAATTCGCCTTGACCTGTTGAGATCCCGTGAGTTCAAAGGACAATGCAGCACCCAACTCATTCTCTTACATATTCAGACGTTGCATCGCTCTCCACACTTACCTAATTATTAGCTCGGGTCTTGCTTGCATAAATGACTTCATCATTGCTTCAGGAAGCTCAAGTGAAACAATGGTCGTCTCTCACTGTTTCCAGGAGCCGTCCATCCACGTTGGTCTCTGCCTCTCCTTGAAAACAATGCCTCTTTTTTTTCAGGTTCGGTTTAAGTTTGTGTGATGAAGTTCAGCTGATAGCATCAGGTTTATTATTATTATTATTAGTAGTATTAGTAGTAGTAGTAGTAGTAGTAGTATTTTTACTCTTTAGAATTTTTATTTTTTGCCTACATTTACAATCCCTTTTTCTTTGACCATTTATCCTCCCTGTCCACCGGTCTCGCCTCTTCCGCCTCCTCCACCAGTTCATGAGGTGAGAAGAGCAACATGACTGGCAGACATTACACAGGTAAACAGGTAAGAAGTGATGATGTCATCAGACAAGCAAATATACGACGTCATTGACTTCTCAATGTTTCTGTGTGTGACCAAATACTGTAACAGTTTCAACGCCAACAAGATGACTTGTTTCTGAACCAGGGATACAGAGACCTCGGCCAGTATATCACATCTCATAACATTCAAGTCTGAAACTACTTGAAAATGGAATTATGAGTCCGTGGTTATCAAATATTTCATCTATTTTTTTTTTTTTTTTTGTAGTAGAATTATAATGTAGTTCGTAAATTCCTGACTCAGTCCCCGAGAATGGTTAGCGTCTCTCAATAATAAAGTACCCTCAGTACGCTCCGTACAGCTTCAGTGTAACTTTTTGAAACTGTAAAAGTTTCAGTCTGCCCATGTTTGACTATTGAGTGGACCACACACCGTATGGGTAATACGTTCAAGTAACCCACATTCAACAGTGCAGAAACAATGCTAGATTTTCTGTCTACTAGAGACCCTCCTCGGGCGCTGCCAAACCAGTTGAGAAGAAGCCCTTATATATTGCAAACATGTCAGGTACACACGGAAGAAGCGATGCAAACCGAAAGTATTCGTGATATTTGTCTACTCTTGTATGTGTTACTTGACATGAATGACTATGTTAATGGTGTATTTTATGTATTTACTACCATTACTACAGCAACATTGGTTCGCGTAGAAAGTGTAATGTTCTTGGTCACTATTTCTCTGCCTGATGACCAGTTGATTGTTGTTGTTGTAGTGTTGGTTTATTCGTCAGGAAAAGTCTCTTGACACGGGTCTGTCTTATGAAGACCCGTTCACTGGTGCCAGCCTTATGGCTGGGACGAGGCAAAAAGCCAGCCGCTAGCGTGCAGTGCTGGGCACTCTGGTGTCTGCTAACACGGATGCGAAAGTTGAGTAGCGGTTGGCCCTAAGGTGGGCCAGGGCAGACCGACTGCTGGCGTACCCTTGTTGGACCCAGGCCTGTGAGACCTGATGTTTTTATTTTCTCCGATGTATGCCTTTCCTTGAAACTGCGTATGGTGTTTTCCTTCATCACCTTTCAGTTTAGTAGCTACTATTTACTGCCCTAAAACAAAACAATAAAAAAAATAATTCATCCCTGTGGTTCAACTTCATCATTAACTGTCATCTATAACCTCTGGCTCCTGGTTTATGCCACTGAAGTTAAACGGTTGATGTGTGCTTTTAGTGATATGCTTGATAATGATATGATAATGATATCTTTATTTACTACAAGTACATGTACAAGGTATACAGGCCTAGTTGGCTAAAGGTATACAGGTCTGGTGGCTAAAGCTCTCGCTTCACACGGCGAGGGCCTGGGTTCGATTCCCAGCCAGGGCAGAAACATTGGGCGTGTTTCTTTACACCTGTTGTCTATGTTCCCCATCAGTAAAATGGGTACCTGGGTGTTAGTCGACTGGTGTGAGTCGCATCCTAGGACACTGACCTAATCTGCCCGAAATGCTCAGCATAACAAGGGACTTTCTATATAGTAGTATATAGAAAACCCCTTGTTATGCAGAACATTTCGGGCAAATTAGGTCAGTTTTGTCCCAGGATGCGACCCACACCAGTCGACTAGCACCCAGGTACCCATTTTACTGATAGGTGAACATAGACCACCGGTGTAAGGAAACACGTCCAATGTTTCCACGTCTTTGCCGGAAATCGAACCCAGACCCTCACCGTGTGAAGCGAGAGTTTTTGCCACCAGGCCACGGGGCACTGTAACTCCCAGATCTTTCTCCTAGTGCGATCTTGTGTGTGAATGTATGTTAGTTACCATTTTGTCCTAGGCACATGTCGATTAGACACTAGGCCTGTTGTATATACATGCGTGTAAGTGAGTGTGTATGTGTATGTGTGTGTGTGTGTGTGTGTGTACTCGCCTAGTTGTGGTTGCAGGGGTCGATTCACAGCTCCTGGCCCCGACTCTTCACTGGTCGTTACTAGGTCACTCTTTCTGCTCCATGAGCTTAATTATACCCCTTCTTAAAGCTATGTATGGATCCTGCCTCCACTACATCACTTCCCAGACTATTCCACTTCCTGACAACTCTGTGACTGAAGAAATACTTCCTAACATCCCTGTGATTCATCTGAGTCTTCAACTTCCAACTGTGGCCCCTTGTTGCTGTGTCCCATCTCTGGAACATCCTGTCTCTGTCCACCATGTCGATTCCTCTCAGTATTTAATATATTGTGTGTGTGTGTGTATGTGTGTGTGTGTGTGTGTGTGTGTGTGTGTGTGTGTGTGTGTGTGTGTGTGTGTGTGTGTGTGTGTGTGTGTGTTTGTGTGTGTGCGTATTTTGTCTGTAGGACTATTTATTAGCTAACTTATATAAGTGAGAGGTTTTCTTCACTACTACTACTACTACTATCACCTCTTTGTCTCCGTGGTAGTAGTACGAGTAGTTATATCCCTATTATGTCCATCTTACAGACTGTGGTACAACTTAGTAGTTTCATTCCCCAAGCATCGTAATCGTCAAGCGCCTCAAGAAACATGAATCAATGTGGAAATATTTATCAGAGGAGAGTCGTTTACGTCGGTCGTGTAGGGACGAGCTGGGATCTGTCTTGGAAATGACGCAGAGAAACCTCACCTAAAAAAAAAAAACGGAACGTGTCTTGCATTATTTTATTATTTAGCCTCTGGAAAAGGTGCGAGAGATGCAAGCGAGACTAGGGATGGGGGGGAATATGTCTCTTTAATACGAGTGACTTGATGCTGGTGAGGGGTTCTTGAGGGGTTCTTGAGGGGTTCTTGAGGGGTTCTTGAGGGGTTCTTGATTTAAGGGATTATATCTGGATTTAACGCTTCCCCTTTGACATAATTGTTATTTGTTTGTCTCATTCTTATTCCTGAAACAACTTCGCTTTATAAATAAAAGGAAAACATTTGTCTTTAGTTGTTTAATAGCTTTATTATGCAGCCCATTACCATCCTGTGGGCGGTAGTTAAAAGATTACAGAGGCACATAATGGGTCCAGGGACTGGGCCCAAATGTTTTGAAAACTAGTATAGTGGTAAGTCCTCGGTAGTATAGTGGTAAGTCCTCGGTAGTATAGTGGTAAGTCCTCGGTAGTATAGTGGTAAGTTCCTCGGTAGTATAGTGGTAAGTATCCCCGCCTGTCACGCGGGAGACCGGGGTTCGATTCCCCGCCGGGGAGAATGCATTTGGTGGCCCGGTGGTCTGGTGGCTTGAGCTCTCGCTTCACACACGGAGGGCCCGGGTTCGATTCCCGGCGGGTGGAAACATTTCGACGTGTTTCCTTACACCTGTTGTCATGTTCACCTAGCAGCAAATAGGTACCTGGGTTGTTAGTCGACTGGTGTGGGTCGCATCCTGGGGGACAAGATTAAGGACCCCAATGGAAATAAGACAGACAGTCCTCGATGACGCACTGACTTTCTTGGGTTATCCTGGGTGGCTAACCCTCCGGGGTTAAAAATCCGAAGAAATCTTATCTTATCTTATCTTAAAGGTTCATGCGCTGGTTACAATCATAATGAGTTGTTTATGCAGACATGTATTCAGTCACAAAAACATTACAATGTTATTTATAATACCCAATATTTTAGCAAGTATGGTTGAATTTAGAGAAGATTGAGAGGTTATGAATTATTTATAATAGGCAGTCAGTTTTTTCCGAGAATGGCTGGTAATGTACCACTGTGGATAAAATACTTTGATATTTGTTGAACATTTATAAGTGAGTTGTCTCTGAACTCAGGATTTTTTTCGCGTTCTAGCACATAATGACGCATTGTGTGATAATAGTTCCACAAGCAAAGTTTGTACTTAAGTTGCATCCACGTCAGCTGGTGGTCCAAACTCTCAGTTACCTCTAACCCAGCTGAAGGTGCGGCAGTGACATCCACGAGTTCGCTGAGCCTGTGTGTACCATAGACCTGCGGCTCCTTCATGATAGATAGGTGTCACTCTCCTTCAGTCTCAAGTCAACGAAGCTCAGTTGAAGTTATTTTTGTTCTCACATTACTAGTGGACAGTTCAGAGTTGTAATCTACTCCTTCCTTGAAGACATATATGCCTTTGCTTATTCATGTGGCTGTTTTTATTGATATACATGCTGGTTTTAGTCTTGTGTATTCAAACACACACACACACACACACACACACACACACACACACACACACGGAAGGTATAGACTCAGAAGTGTCCCTGTTTGCAGATGATGTGAAGTTAATGAGAAGAATTAAATCAGTTGGAGATCAGGCAGGACTACAAAAAGACCTGGACAGGCTACAAGCCTGGTCCAGTAAATGGCTCCTTGAATTTAACCCTGCCAAATGTAAAGTCATGAATATCGGGGAAGGGCAAAGAAGACCGCAGACAGAGTATAATCTAGGTGGCCAAAGACTGCAAACCTCACTCAAGGAAAAAGAACTTGGGGTGAGTATAATACCGAGCACATCTCCTGAGGCACACATCACCGGTGGCCTAGTGGTAAAGCTCTCGCTTCACGCACGGAGGGCCCGGGTTCTATTCCCGACGGGGCGGAAACATTTCGAAGTGTTTCCTTACACACACACTCACACACATACATACAACAGGCCTAGTGTCAAATCGACATGTGCCTAGGACAAAAAAAAAAATGGTAACTAACATCAATCAGATAACTGCTGCAGCATACGGGCGGCTGGCAAACCTAGGAATAGCGTTCCAATACCTCACTAAGGAATCGTTCAAGACTCTGTACACCATATACGTCAGGCCCATACTGGAGTATGCAGCACCAGTTTGGAACCCACACCTGGTCAAGCACGTCAAGAAATTAGAGAAAGTGCAAAGGTTTGCAACAAGACTAGTCCCAGAGCTAAGGGGATTGTCCTACGAGGAGAGGTTAAGGGAAATCGACCTGACGACACTGGAGGACAGGAGAGATAGGGGGACATGATAACGACATATAAGATACTGAGAGGAATAGACAAGGTGGACAGAGACAGAATGTTCCAGAGATGGGACACAGCAACAAGGGGATAATTGGAAGTTGAAGACTCCAAATGAATCAAAGGGATGTTAGGAAGTATTTCTTCAGTCATAGAGTGGTCAGGAAGTGGAATAGCTTAGAAAGCGATAGTGGAGGCAGGTCCATACATAGTTTTAAGAAGGTTGATAAAGCTCATGGAGCAGGGGAGAGAGGGGACCCAGTAGCAACTCAGTGAAGAGGCGGGGCCAGGAGCTATGACTCGACCCCTGCAACCACAAAAGTGAGTACAAACACCCCCGCCTAGTGGGTAAAGCTCTTGCTTACGCACGGAGGGCCGGGTTCAATTCCCGGTGGGGCAGAAACATTTCGAAGTGTTTCTTACATACACATACACACACACAATATACACAGGCCTAGTGTCTAATTGACATGTGCCTAGGACAAAATGGTAACTAACACACACAAGACCTCTGAAAGAGGAGGAGCGGACGAGATAGGCGTGACAGAGAGACTAATGTGGTAATTACGACTGCATACCAGCCAACACTTAACTTGGTGCGGTGTAATGAATAATGAGTTCCAAAACAAACGATTTTCTTCAAACGCACACTAAACAAGCTCTTTTTCAATCTGTATTTTCCTATATGTAAATATTTTCCTGCATTCTGCAGCCTAATTTAGCTTTTTGGTTAGTGGATCCAGTTTTAAAAATCATTAATATAAAAAAAAATCCTAATAAATGACTCCTTTTAACATTTGTGTTTAAAGCCTATACTTTAATCGAGCATTTTTCTAACAGACTTTGATAAAGAAATCGTGATTTGAAAACACACGTTATCACTATCATCACTAGGCGTCACCACCCTCGCCGCAAGCAAAACCAAAATTCATCTAAAATAGAAGGTATAAATACAATCCTCCATTCCTTTTCCTCGTTTCATCCCTCCTTCTCTTCCTGCTCTTCCTCTCGATCATCGCCCTTCCTCCTTCCTCTTCTGGGTCATAAGCTGAGAGCATTATGTCCATTAAAAGTATGTCCATTGAGTGCAGGTGTTGAGAGAGTGTCTGGCGAGGTGCAAGGAGAGAGTTGAGAGGTTGGAGGCAGGTCGCCAGGGCAAGGCAGGCCGCTTGCTACTACTAATATGGCTGAAGTAATGTCCGGTCTCGGCCAAAAATGCTTGTTTGTTAAGTCTAAATGAGGGCATTAGGAGATAATAATATACTCCTCTTTAAGGTAATTTCTAGTTCAGAGGGTTGTAAAAGATAATGAAGTCTGCGTGAATATGCTTAGTGGGGTGTAAGTCTCCGTGCTCGTATTATGGGTGTCAAAGAACTAACGGGATTTTTGAAAGTGTCCCGGACGAGGCTTATTATGACGGAAGTCTGGAATGCAATAGCAAAATCCAGGGAAGGAGGACCCTGAAGGACACCTTCGCAAACATTAATAATGATACGAAGAGAATTATAAATTTAACCACAAACAATTTAGAATAAAATGCATAAACATCATTAATAAATCAAACTTTATGTACCAGTTTTCTCATGTTTGTTTTCATGATAATGATGATGATGATGATCATCATCATCATCATCTGAACATGAATCTGGAAAAAATACAGTCCTTTCGCCTTGGCAAATCTCATACATCACAGCGTTTTTAACAAATGCAATCATCATAGCAACATAATACTGAGTGAAAACTGAAACAATGTTGATCAACAGCTGACACTCGTATACACTTCAGGTGGATGGACGACCACCTCTAAATCCGTCTTTAAATTGTTAGTTTATTTGTACAGTTGTTACCGTACATAGGACAGTAATACCTAATTACACGACACATAATCAACAGGTCTGCTCACCCTTTAATTTTTATGGTTTCTAATGTGTTTATTTAAACACTTTGGTTTTCTCCTCAGATTAGCACTTTGCATTGCACGAAAAGTTTTAGTACGTACAAGAATATTATTAGCATAGATAATTGTAATACTCTTGGCAGTATCGGGCATTGATTTTCTTAACTCATTGATATAGGAAACAGTGTGGGTTTCAGTACCTCACCTTGAGGAGTGCCAAGTTTTTATTTCCTTAATTTTTACCTTTACAACCCTGAAACAATGAAGCATATTTTCTGTTAGTGAGATAACCAAAACTCCAACGTAACGGTCGGCTACCAATATAAATATTAGCTATTTTATACAAAACATTTCCCTATTCGCAACATCGAAACCATTTTTATTAACGAGAAAGTGCCGTGTAGTTCTGCTTTTTATCCCCGTGTATAATAAAAAAAATGACACAGTTCGGTACACTTTTGCCCTGTGTGAATCGTATACCATTATATTGAAAAATTTATCGTGCTTTGCAGGTTAAAGAGGTACTAGTGGTAGCTATTTCTTGACGTATGTAACATGGGTATTCATCGTTCAATGATTATAACGACTGTAGCCTGTTACGTGCGGGTTTGCCAATAGGTGTTAGTTTCTTGCAAACATATCTACTTTGACACATCTCACACCACTACCAACGACAACTTGAGTCAGCCTCCTAGTTGGCTAATACAGATTTCCATTAATACTTCCGAAGAGAAGTAATAAACCCTCATTTCATCAACCAGATTTGGTTGTTTTTAGTAGTGCCGCCTCAGCGGCTAGTTATTGTGCGGTTAGTTGTGCCGCCTCAGCTGCTAGTTAGTTGTGCCGCCTCAGCTGCTAGTTAGTTGTGCCGCCTGGGTAGCTGGTTTGTGTACCCCATGCTCATCCTGTGAGCGGTAATGCAAAAAAAAAAAGGTATTACAGAGGACACAATGGCCTTTGTCAGACCACTGAGCATAGTTACATCACTAGAAAGAAGTATTAGTCATTTCATATTTTACAATTACTTCATATAGTTGATGTACACATTACAGTATGGAATAGTCTCAAAAAACGATATCTTATTACCATTAAAAACACTGGGTATTATTAAGTTGCATTCTCCATAAAAACAGTTCATTCAATTCTAGCCGATCCAAAATGTGGATACAACCTCAAGATTTCAAATATTAACAATGAGGTGTTTTGCCATATTCTGTAAAGTTTGCGTGGAGGTGTCTTTGAAAGTTTGGATGTTTGGACACTAATATACAATGCTCCAGTATATGGTCTTGTCTCTGTCTACACACTTTGCATTTTATGTCATTGACTTCTCCATACAAACCGTAGTACCAAAGATACTTAAAGATACTTATAGCCTAGCCTTAGTCTAGCATCTTGCAGTCAATTTACTGGCCTTGTTACTTTCTCCATAGATATAATTAACTTGACTCATTTCATTATGATGGATAATGGATCCCTGTCTGTACTGTTCTACTTTCTTCAAGCTCGTTTGCTAGTTCCTTTCTGACAATGTTTCGAAACTTCTGTTTGAAAAACAAAATTATACTCAATATTCTCCTTATTTAATGCTTGTTTAGCTAATTCATAATTTTCTCATACTCCTGAAGGCCTATGTGAAAGGGAATTCACAAAAACTTTACCGTAATCACATTTTTAATAATGTGTATATATGTCTAACTTCATACACCAGGTCTACCTACCTGGAGTCTACCTGGAGGGTATTTCGGGGATCAACGCCCCCGACGCCTGGTCCATGACCAGGCCTCCCGGTGGATCAGGCCTGATCAACCTGGCTGTTACTGTTGACCACACGTAGTCCAACGTACTAACCACAACCCGGCTGATCCGACACCGACTTTAAGTATCTGTCCAGCTTCCTTTTGAAGGCAGCCAGGGACCTATTGGTAATTCCCCTTATGCATGGTGGGAGGCTGTTGAACAGTCTTAGGTCCCGGACACTTATTGTGTTTTCTCTTAGTCTACCAATGGCGCCCCTACTTTTCATTGGGGGGATTTTGCACCGCCTTCCCAGTCTTTTACTTTCGTAGGGAGTGATTTCTGTGTGCAGATTTGGGACCATTCCTTCTAGGATTTTCCAAGTGTAAATTATAATATATCTCTCGCCTGCGTTCCAGCGAGTACAAGTCAAGTGCTTCCAAGCGTTCCCAGTAGTTGAGGTGTTTGATAGAACCTATATGTGCAGTAAAGGTTCTCTGTACACTCTCTAGATCTGCAATTTCAATTGCTTTGAACCGGAGATGTTAATGTACAGCAACATTTCAGCCTAGAGAGAATAAGTGATTTGAAAAGGATCATCATTGGTTTGGCATCTCTTGTTTTGAACGTTCACATTATCCATCCTATCATTTTCTTTGCAGTTGTGATCATGGCACTGTTGTGATCCTTGAAAGTGAGATCCTCAGACATTACCACTCCCAGGTCCTTCACATTATTTTTTCGCTCTATTATATGATCAGAGTTTGTAGTATACTCAACAAACTCTGATCATATAATAGAGCGAAAAAATAATGTGAGGGACCTGGGAGTGGTAATGTCTGAGCAAGGGCCCGATACTAGATGTGGTATTTGCCTTGTTTTTGGCATATGAAAATAAATATTTCGAATTTCTTTCAATTTCACTAATCGCTTTTAGCTCTTCCTGTCTCTCCTGGGTCCTGTATGAGACCTTTAACTTAAGTTCAATACTTTTCACTTCCCTGGTCAGCGCTTCCTTCCGTGTAGCAGATAATCTAGCGTTCTTGAGGAGCTCAGTGAATCTTCGTCAGTCTATTTAGAACAAGTAAAGAGAAGAGAGAGCCAGTTATAATTAAGCTGTGTTCAGTTGTAGTTTCCACAAGCTTGAGAGCAACAAATATGGCAGACAGCTCAGTTTGTGAGGTGGAAGCCCAAATGATAATATCTTTATTTCTACAAGTACATGTACAAGGTATATATATAGGCCTAGCTGACATCTATGACATACTACTATAAATAAAGCCCCTTGTTATGCAGAGCATAACACCCAGGTACCCATTTTACTGATGGGTGAACAGGGTCAGCAGGTCTTTTATGAAAACACGTCCTAATGTTTTCCAGCCGTCCCGGGGATCGACCTCCGGACCTCAATGTGTGAGGTCAGGAAGTTGAGTGCGCTAGCGATCGAGCTGCAGGACAAATAAGTTAATTTGTTTGACTTTTTTTATTTATCCTAGGTAATTTTACACATATGCTGTTATGTATTATTATTTATGTAACTGTATTTATGTTTACCTATACCTGAATAAACTAACTTACACTTGCCCTCACCTTATTCTGCCCGCTGGTCAGTTTACAGGAGAGGCCCCTTTTCATCATCTACATTTTCTTGCTCTGTGGACATTTCTTTGACGGTTTTAGTGGGAAGCCGGTTTCTAAACTCAGTCGAGGATGTGGGCTTCCCGCCTGCTGGGACTTTGCAAGGGAGGTCCACCGGCCTATTTCTGAACTTCTAGTTTCTATTTCTATTTGCAAAGGGATTGCTATTACCTTTAGTTAGTTTTTGTTGCCTGAGCGGCTAGTTTATTGTGCATCCCATGTTCATCATGTCAGTGTTATAATAATAATAATAATAATAATAATAATAATAATAATAATAATAATAATAATAATAATAATAATAATAGTTTATTGGGACATGATACAAAGAATTTCAATGGGTTATGAGATTACATGAGGTGTAAGATAATTCTGGTATACACAAATACAGTTACATAGATTATCGTACATAGCAGCATATGTGTAGATTAGCTAGGATAACCCAAAAAAGTCAGACAAAGTGACTTATTTCCATTGGGGTCAGGATTACAGAGGTCACACTGGTGGCTAAAGCTCTCGCTTCACACGGCGAGTGTTTGGGTTCGATTCCCAGCGAGGGTAGAAACATTGGACGTGTGCTCTGGTGGCTAAAACTCTCGCTTCACATGGCGAGGGTCTGGGTTTGATTCCCATCCAGGGTAGAAACATTGGGCGTGTTTCTTTACACCTGTTGTCTATGTTCACCCATCAGTAAAATGGGTACCTGGGTGTTAGTCGACTGGTGTGGGTAAGTAAGTAAGTCGCATCCTGGGACACTGACCTAATTAGCCCGAAATGCTCAACATAACAAGGGGCTTTCTAAATAGTAGTATGTCATTGATGTCAGCTAGGCCTGTATACTATGTACATGTACTTGTAGTAAATAAAGATATTATTATATTATTAATATTATATTTACACCGGTTGTCTATGTTCACCCATCAGTAAAATGGGTACCTGGGTGTTAGTCGTCTGGTGTGGGTCGCGTACTAGGACAAAATTCAATCAAATCAAAATCAAAATGTTTATTTCCTTGTAAAGCTTACAATATGTGGTTTACATGTTATAAAATATTAATTACAAAGAAGGCCACTAGCATGCCTAGGCATTTCGGGCAGACTAATACTAATTCTTACTCTATATTGATATAGGTTATGGAGCAGTACATTTGAACATGCATTATTAGATACATGCTCTGCATAACAAGCGGCTTTCTATATAGTAGTGTGTCATTGATGTCAACTAGGCCTGTATTCCTTGTACATGTACTTGTAGTAAATAAAGATATTATTATATTACAGTATGGAATAAACGGGGTTCAATACGGCGCAAGCTGCCAGTGACCCTTACAAACCCAACAAGAAGCCAACACCAACGTGCTTCCCGAATGCTTGACTCTTCCATATTTCTTCTCTGTGAGTCCTGAAAAGTGTAAGCATTTATATATATATTTGAGTGTGTGCGCATCATTGTTGGACACTGTTTTGGTGTTCAAGCACCTAACGTTTACCAATTGTCTAAAATGAGTGAATTGTAGTACCCACTAAGCAGCCAGGCATGGGAATATCTTCTTCCCTTAAAGTTATGAGAGATGATTAGGTTATCTATGTACGTCGAGGCCAGTATTAACATAAATATGTTTCAGAGTAAAGCTAATGAGTATTTATTTGCCCGGCAGCCGGGTAGCGAACTGTTTGTTCGAGGTTTCAGTGGATAAAGACACGGGGAGCAGTTGGAAATTTACACGACGTTTCGCCTGTTTCGGAGGCTAAAATTTTAAGCCTAGGAAATAAAACTGAAGATTGATCTTCCCCCCAAACACAGCTAGGTAAACATGTGTGTGTATGTATATACAGTGCATGCTACAAGAGATTACTGGTCATTGGTATGTATGATGCATTATTGAAGTCATGTGTCTAATATAGACCTGCTTTTATATTTGAGAAAGCATGAAAGGACAAAGTTATTTGAGTCATTTAATGTTATTGTAGCAGTACAGTTATATAAATTGTTCATGGCCTCTTTTTATGTTGTCTGCATCCTTGTCATTGTGAGATTTTCACAAAATTGGAATGCTTTTCCATATAGTACACTGTTTGGAAATTAATTTTTATTATTATTTTATTTATACTTATTATTATTATTATTAAAAATGTAAAAATTATACTGACTTTTTTTATCCCCTGATGTAAGTAAGCGCATTTTATTTGATCGATTTTAAGTAAATCCTACAAAGTACCAATTTCAAGATTGTTTCATATTGTATGACTTATTAAACTGTATTCTATATTTTATCCCTTTCTGTGCCTTACTTTTGTTACAGATAAAAGCTTGCTGAAATGGGTGAGGAGGCTGATTTCGACAAGAAGAAAGGTCATGCTCATCGTCATTCAGGACGAAAAGCAGAGAAAAAGGCTGCTAAGGACAAACATGTTCAAGACCTGACAGCTCAGCAACGCAATCCGAAGGCCTTTGCTTTTCATTCTGCAGTTAAAGCTCAAAGAAAGTTTGTAAGGTAGGGATAAAATGCATATGTAATATTGTACATGTATGTACACTCAAGTGAAGCCATGATACAGTGGTACCCCAGTTTACGATATTTTTTCGTTCCAGAATGCTGTGCAAGTGCCATTACCACACGAATTTATCCCCATAAGGAATAATGTAAAATAGACTAGTCCTTTTAGACCCCCAAAAATACACTTACAAAAGCATTTAAAAAAATAAACTTACATAAATGGGCGAGTTTGGAGACCATCGTAAACCGGGGTACCACTGTATATTATTTTCTATAATGTTCAATTAATAATGCCCTCATAAACCCATTATAATCTTAAATAATCCATTGTATGATTTTTTCAGAGTATAGAAATCTAACAGATATATTTTAAGGTGTGAGGAATAAAAGTCATTGTATTTGTTTTATGTTTTTCTTAATTACTTCTTTGAAATTAGCATTTAGGTTATGATACATTCCACTTACTTTTGTAAACATTGTAACCTTATCTTTGGATGTCAAAATTTCAATTTCAGAATATGATGATGATTTTATGCCAGTAGACATAATCACAAAATTCTACGAAAGAATTAGTTAAAAAGGCAGAAAAATAATGACAGGAAATATAGTACAATTATCCTTTGATTTAACAGACTAATATGGGAAAGTGGGTGGCTGATAATTGTGAATGTGGCAGATAGATGAGATTGTTTTGCAATGATCATAATAACAGTTCTATAACCAGTGGACTCTCTCTGTGGGCTCCAAATCAGTTGACCCAGCAGATTTTGTCTTTATTTCTGAAGTTCATTGAATCAAGGGTTTAATCTACACAAATGACCCACACATAGGGTTATTTGTGTATTGTTCCAGACACAGTATTATGCCTTTTTATTATTTAGGGGATTTACTCTATGTACAGTAAATCCTTGATATAACAGATGCCAATTTAACAGACTTAAAATAATGGGCTTAATCCACTGATTAAATTGTACTTTAAACTCTTTTATTTTCATTGTTTATTGCAGTATAATAATGTTCTATTTAATGACATATTTAATACCAATTGCAGATCCCAAGATATTAAATCCAAAAAGCATCACATACCATTGGTTGATCGTACACCATTGGAGCCCCCTCCTGTAATCGTAGCTGTTGTGGGAGGGCCCAAGGTTGGAAAATCGACCCTCTTGCGATGCTTGATAAAAAATTTTACAAACCAAAGATTCTCCAACATAAATGGACCTGTTACCATTGTGGCTGGTAAAGTACATTATATCATCTTGTAATGTTGTAATTCATAACTAACTGAATGAGTCTCAAGAGTGGTAAAAGAAGCCAGAGTACCCAAACTGTAAATGAAGCAAATGTTCCCACATTTTTTTTGAGTATATAAGGATAGAAAAAGATGCTTTGAATGTTAAATGGAGATGCAGTATAAAAGGTCTACTGAATTTGTACTTATTATACAGTAGGGCCTCTGACCAGGTGATCACCATGGAAGGCTAATCTTATGCTGGGCTGCAGGAGTTAAAAAACAAAAATGAAACTGTTCATAAGTGAATCATGAATTACTTTTGGTATACCTGTGACCAGGTTTAAGGATTCTCTACCCTTGCAGTCCGACCTGAGGCCAGGCTTCCTTGTTGATTGATTGGTCAAAAAGTCTGGGGTTAGCTCACATATCCATCACAGAGTGGCTATTCTGCCACTTAGCAAAGGTAGTGGTCCAGTTTTCCCTTAAAATTACCACCTTTGTTTTGGCAGTACAGTGGTACCTTGGTTTTCATACAGCTCCCAACTCAAACAATTATGTAAGTGTATTATTGTAAGTGCTTTTGTAAGTATTTTTTGGGATCTGAAATGGACTAATCTATGTAATTTACATTTGTCCTTATGGGAACAAATTCGTTCGGTAGCGGCGCTTGAACAGCATTCTGGAATGAATTATCGACGAAAACCGAGGTATCATTGTATTTGTGATATTGCTTTTATTAGGTTGAAGAGTTTTGGGCCACAGATGTTGATAAAGTATTCTCTAATTGTGCCTATGGCACTCTCACTTGTCACTGGATTTATTTTATTCCTCCTTCAATATCCCTCACTAGTAAGTTGTTATGTTAGTGTTTCGTTCAGCATGAGTGTTGAAGGCTCAGTCCTCTGCCTGCTAATAATACAACAAATTTGTTCCTTAGTTGTGCTTACCTAAAGTACTGTAAACCCTTGATTTAACTGATTTCAAAAGTATGAGACCAAATATCCTAGGTCATTTGATTTGGAATGTCTGTTGTTTACAGAATTGTTCATTGTTATGATCACAACAAAGCAATCTCATCTCTTTACACCACAATTGTCATTAGTGGCCACCCACTTCCTTCAAGGGTTTACTATATTTCATTTGACATGACATAAACCAGTTTTTATGTTATGTAGGGTTATATGGTAGATTAAGATAATTATTTTGAGATTGTTTTGTCATGTGAATAATAGAATGAAAAGGTTCCCTAACATAGAGTGATGAGAGGGCAACCAGCATCCTGGAAAGGAAAGTAGAATACAATACATATAGAAATTGTATCATGAGAATATGAGAGAAATGGAGCATCCCTGTAGGTACACTTCTAATGGGGTGAGCTGAAGGCTAATCTGTTGTGGCCGCTTTCTTGAGGAAAGTTACTGGAGAGTGTAAGGTCTCAAAGATATAGACAAAAATTATTTTCATTTTATTATGTAATGCCCTAACAATGTTCAATTTTATTTTCACCAGGTAAAAAGAGAAGGTTAACTTTTATAGAAGTAAACAATGACATCAACTGCATGATTGATATTGCAAAAGTAGCTGATGTTATTCTAATGCTCATTGATGCAACATTTGGAATTGAGATGGAAGTCTTTGAATTTCTTGAGATTTGCCGAGCTCATGGTACTCCACGCATAATGGGGGTAAGTTGAATGTTTGATGTTGCCAAACTATTTAGAATAGCTTGATGCAAAAATATTGAACTCATGCATAACAAAATTTGCTACTGATTTTTTCTCTTTCTGCCCGAGACAATTATATTATTTTTGCTGATGTAATTTGGTTTTAACGAAAGTATAGGTATGAAGACAGTATGCAGAGCCATTAGGATAACATTTTGCTCAGGGTAGAACTTCAACAAACATTATCCCGATGAAAGCATTTTCTGCATACTGTCTTCGTATCCATACCTTTCAGCATTTAACCACTGCATCAGATTTCACTGGTACACTTTTTATTCTGTTTTTGTTCCTGTTGCCAAAGAAACGTATAGAATTTAGAATATATTTATTGTATGTAAGTTTTTATTCTCATTTTGCAACTTTGAACTAAAAACAATGGAACGAACATTCCACTACGTTGTGACATTATTTCAGCTTCATTTACAATGTTAGGTAAGACACTGAATGCAGAGGAGTCTTTATTGTATGTTTCACCATATCTTGACTTTATCTTGTACAGTGGACCCCCGGTGTTCGTGATTTATTCGTTCCAGAATGCTGTTCAAGTGCCATTACTAAATGAATTTGTTCCCATAAGGAATAATGTAAATTAGACTAGTCCTTTTAGACCCCCAAATATACACTTACAAAAGCATTTACAAAAATAAACTTACATAATTGTTCGAGTTTGGAGCATCACGAACACCGGGGGTCCACTGTACATGATATACTTGATAAAGCCAATTTGTGGTCATACATTGTACAGGTTGGCCATCACTAATCCAGCATCATCGGGACCTATAGGGTGCAGGATTAGTGATTTTGCCGGATTACAGAATGGTTAGGATAGAATACACTTGACCGAATGGGGCTATTTACACATCAGCTATTTCACCCACTTTATGCTCTATTTTTGGCCCATTCCATTGTTCCAGTCTACCAAACTCATAGCTATTTTGCTAGTATTCCTTCTATTCTGTCGATTGAGTTCAAGAAACTGCCCATTCACCTATTTCAACTACCCAATAAAGTGGTCAGAAATCAGTAATTTGGCCAATTTCACACAAATTTCAAAAGAGGCCAATTTCAAAATAGAGTTCAGAATAAACAGTGCAGACATTCCTAGCACTAAAATAACATTTTCTCTGTTCATTAGTAACATCTCCAGGCCCCTCTTATATTACTCTTGCTTTCCATTTTGAATTTTTATTCACACAAAAAATAGATTTACTGTTATGCAGACTACTGCATTATTGTAATAATTGTATAAATAATGTCAACCCATTTGTGACTGCGTATTAGACCGGCCAGTTGAACATCGGCAAAAGTCAAACATTTCCAATATTTTGAGCTCAATTTCAAGATACTTTTTGTCATGAAACCAATCAAAATCATATCTATTTCTGTAATATATCTTCCATTCTATCAAAAGAGACCAAAAAAATGGGAATACAACCATAAAAGCCATACGAAAATACACCACAAAGTCGTTGTTTTACACCACGGTCACAGTTTTTTCTCATTATGTACTTCGTGCTGCAGGATTTTTTTTAGATAGTGCACACTTACTACACAGATCTATTTTCTCATATGTAGACCCAAATTTACCGGTCACAGCTTATCTGAGTGAGCTGAGGTCATGGCGACCGACAGTGGTTTAAAACCACCTTATTTTTATGGGCAATGTACAGTGTATGTGCTTTACACAATGAGAACCATTTCTTTTATTCATTGGAACCATGGCTAGGGCTAAAAGTGAGCAGGTTATAACAATAAATGGAGAAAAATAAACTGGAATGACGTATGCAGCAAGTAGCACCACCAAACAGTAGCGGCAGGTTGGTGTGGTGACCCTGGAATTTTAAAATTATGCTTGCCGAAATTAGTGCCAGAGTACTGATGGAACCGGTTTACTGATTGCCGGATTAGTGATGGCCGACCTGTACAATAAAGATTCCTCTGCAATCAGTGTCTTATTCATCATACTGTTGGCGGTTTGTCATTTTTCAGGAATTCATGACAGTGTGAGTGAAATGTCCAGAATTACTGTGTGAAACATTACCTCACTTATTTCATACATATGTCAAGTATGGCATTTATTATTCCCGTTTCTGTTTATTCCTGAAGCATTTATTTAAAATTTCCACTGAGAAATCTTTATCTTTGGTTATTTTTTCAACACTGCATTTGTCACAAGCTTAAATGATTTTTTCACAGATTTTAAATCATTTGGACATGTTAAAGGACAATAAGGCTCTGAAGAAGAAGAAGAAAGCACTAAAACACAGATTTCAGGTAGAACTTTACCCTGGTGCTAAGCTTTTTTATCTCTCAGGTAAGATAGTCATATTTTTTATGTTTATCCATATTCCATAGCACATTTACCTACAGTGTCTTGATCTATTTATATATTTTTTAATTGACGGACCTATTTTTAACAGTGATTCTTGTAACAGTTGTAAATTTATTTTAATGGTAGGATTATCATTGTCTTAAAAAGTGGCTGTAAATTCTTATTTTGTTATTAGTTATTGCAATATGCTTTATATACAGTATATTTTAGCTTTCAGTATACTGTAACTGCCCATAAGTCATAAATGGTGACCATATTTTGCTTATTAATACAGGTATGTTTTGAAAGAGTAAATGAATAAGAAAGTTTTCATGTTTTCATTAAAAACATTAAGCTGATTAGCAAATGTTTATTGGAATTATTAAATGTATTCAAGGAGTGTTTGTGAAATGTTGCTGCCAATACTTCTTAAAACAGATTTTCTTTATCTATTATTATTAAAAACCTGAGAGAGACTTATGTTTTAGATATACATTACAGCCTTTTCTCACTTAACGACAGAGTTCCGTTCCTAAGACCACGTCAGTAAACAAATTTGTCGCTAAGCAAGGAGCATAGTATGGTTTGTGAACATAGTATGGTGAGCATAGTATGGTTTGTGTCAACCATCTTTGATATTGTTTTAATGTCACCTTTGCACCATTTATAACATTTTTAGTATACAGTGGAACCTTGGTTTTCGTATGCCCCAGTTTTTGTAGGATTCGGTTTTTGACGACTTTTTTCGCCAAAATTTTGTCCCAGTTTTCGTACATCCGCTTGGGTTTCATAGAGTTGAAAATGGTCCTTATCAAATGCGTCCGCGTGACTTGGCCGCTCAAGCGCCCACACAAAGCATCCCATGTGTTCGTGATTCAGTCTGCCTTTGTTTCTCGTTGAGTGAGCATCACTCCGTGCGTTCATCCGAAACATTTTGTAATAATCCATTGTTTTTTGTGCTTGTTTATTGAGTGCGACTGCTAAATAAGCCACCATGGGACCGCAACTGAGGAAATTGCTTCAGAGGAGGAGGAAAAGAGAGGGCAGAATGTGCCTTCTTCAGTGACTAAAGATGTGTGCAAAGTGGAGTGAGTTGCAAAGTTTTATGGAGAAATATCACCCTAACAAAGCTGTTGCAAGCCATGTCTTCAACATGTTCAATGACAATGCCTTGTCCCATTTTAAGCAAATCTTAGAGACGCCAGAAACAGACCTCTCTGAACAGATTTTTTGTGTGACAGGGGTACAGTGACTCTCAAGCTGGTCCTAGTGCCAGTAAAAGACAAAGAAGGGAAGTAAAGTCAACCCTCCATTTTTGTGTATCTCCGTTATCTGTGATTTCAGTTTTCGGGTGCGGTTGAGAGAAACACACGGGATGGATGGTGATGTAGATATATTGAGTAGTGAGGAAGGGAGAACCCAGCCACCTGCTTAGCTTACGGTCATCCAAGGAGTGAGGCCAATGCCCGCGTGGACGCCTCTCACATGAGCGGGTATTGTGACGTCACAAGGTTCAAGGGATCTTACATATAAAGGCTGGTCTTACAACATATACTACACAAGTATAATACAATTAGTACATATACTACACAAGTATAGCACATATAGCATATATGACAATATTGCCTTTGTTTTCGGTGATTGGCTCCATTTTCGTTCATGGTACGGAACCTGTCCAGTGCCCAGCGCACATACAAAGCCCACAAGCCCGCCTCCCACGCACATTCTCAGGCAGTGTAGCATTGTTTCTGGTTGAGTGAACATTATCCTGCGAGTTCATACAAAACATTTCTTAACAATCCATTGTTTTTGGCCCTTGATTATTGTGTGTGACTACTAAATAAGTCACCATGGGCCCAAAGAAAGCTCCTAGTGCCAGTCCTTTGGTAAAGAAAGTGAGGAACACTATAGAATTAAAGAAAGAAATCGTAGCAAAGTATCAAAGTGGAGTCGATAAAGGCTATAGCGCCAGCCACCGATAAAGTGTAGCACTAACAGTGTAGCAAGTAAGTTAAGTGATTAAGCGATAGAAAAATGACGACACGAAACTTAACTCCTCCATTGTTGTTTGACGAATATAGGGGCACTGAGACCAGAGCCGCCCTTTGCCACCATCTCCTCCAAGATAAGTGTAAATATTTCTTATTTATAGTGTAAATATTTCTTATTTATAGTGTAAATATTTCTTATTTATAGTGTAAATATTTCTTATTTATAGTGTAAATATTTCTTATTTATAGTGTAAATTTTTCTTATTTATAAATTAAAGTGTAAATATTTCTTATTTATAAATTAAAGTGTAAATATTTCTTATAAATTAAAGTGTAAATATTTCTTATTTATAAATTACGTACATTGTTTCAGTGTGAATACTGGTGGTGCCTCCACCACCACTATATGTACGACTTATGGTCAGTGGCCCTTATAAACCCAACAACAATAACACTATCACCAGTCCTCACATTCGTAATGACATACAGTGGACCCCCGCCTAACGAGCAAAATTCATTCTAGAAGCCTGCTTAAGTGCCATTACCGAATTAATTTACTTCCTTAAGAAATAATGTCACGTAGGTTAGTCTATTTCAGACCCCCAAAAATACACTTCCACAAGCACTTACAATATTATACTTACATAATTGTATGATTTCCGGGGTGCTCGTTAGGCGGGAGTCCACTGTATTTTATTCTAGAGTATATATCATGTTTCTATGTTATTAATATTGTTTATTATGTCATTAGATGAATTGTGATAGATAAATAAGCCATAGAGCTGATATTAGTGTCAAATTGAAGCATTTTGTCCTGCCTCCAAACAATAAACTCACCTCCCCCCTCCCCTCCTCTCCATCTTCCATACACCAACAAGAGTCACTAATAAAGGTAAGTGTGATGTTAAATGTTCATTTATACATGTTATTAGTGCTTTATATTTATTTGTCATTCTTTTCTGTATGTAAATCTATATTTAATCTCCAAAAAATTATTTTTTGTTAATACTCCTGGGTGTCTGAAACGAATTAATTGAATTTACATTATTTCTTATGGGGAAAATGGTTTCAGTTTTCAACGATTTCAGTTTTAGTAGTTCCCTCTGGAATGGATTAAACACAAAAACCGAGGGTCCATTGTAACCCCAGATAGGGCCTTGATACCTGAATTCCTTATGGAAGGGGATTCCCCTTCCAAACAATAACCTCTCCTCCTCCCTCTTCCCTCCTCTCCGTCTTCCATGATGTTAAATGTTCATTTATCCATTTCATTAGTAGGTTAGTCTATTTCAGACCCCCAAAAATACACTTGCAACAGCACTTACGAAAATACACTTACATAAATGTTCGAGTTTGGAAATGCACAAAAACCGAGGGACCACTGTATATTTATTTCTCATTGTTTTCTGTATGTAAAACGTATACAGTGGAACCCCGACTTACGATGTTATCATCTTACGTTATTTTCGATAACCGATATTTATAACGTAAGAAATTTGATTGTGACTTACGATGTTTGCTTCGTCTTACGACTTTGTACGGACCTGTCCGCTTGGCGCCCAGCTGAGCGCGCACTCCAGGAGCGTCAGTGCTATTGTTTACAAGCGAGAGCGACCACCCACCCACACCCACGCATTCATACCAGTATATTGTCATTATTCCACTGTTTTTAGTGCTTGCAACTGCTAAATAAGCTACCATGGGTCCAAGGAAAGCTCCTAGTGGTAAGCCTGTGGCAAAGAGGAACAGAAATATATGTACGATAGAAGTGAAGAAGGAGATAATAGAAAAATATGAAAGTGGAGTGCGTATCAGTGAGCTGGCCAGGCTGTATGGTAAACCCTATTCTACCATGCTACCATTGTGGATAAGAAATATTCAAATAAAATCAAGGAAGCTGTTGTTGCAAAGGTGCATCTGTGATCACAAAACACAGACCACAAGTGCTGGAAAATGTGGAAAGGTTGTTGTTGGTGTGGATCAACGAGAAACAGTTAGCAGGAGATACTGTTTCGGAGGGAATAATATGTGAAAAAGCAAGGCAGTTGCATGATGATCTCCTTAAGAAAATGCCTGCAACGAGTGCTGAAGTGAGCGAATTTAAAGCCAGCAGAGGCTGGTTTTACAAATTTAAGAATCGAAGTGGCATACATAGTGTTGTGAGGCATGGTGACGCAGCCAGTTCTGACAAAAGTGCGGCTAAAAAATATGTTCCTGAATTCCAGGAGTACCTAGAGGCTGAACAATTCCTCCCCCAACAAGTGTTTAATTGTGATGAAACAGGCCTGTTTTGGAAGAAAATGCCCAACAGGACCTACATTACTCAGGAGGAAAAGGCACAGCCAGGACATAAGCCTATGAAAGACAGGCTAACTTTGATGCTTTGTGCCAATGCCAGTGGTGATTGCAAAGTGAAGCCTTTACTGGTGTTTCTTTTGAAAATCCCGAGTGTTTGGCAGATGTGGTGTCAGCAAGTCTAACTTGTGTGTGATGTGGAAGTCTAACAAAAGGCTTGGGTCACAAAGGACATTTTCTTAGATTGGTTCAATGAAGTGTTTGGCCCCAGTGTGAAGAAATATCTATTGGACAATAATTTGCCACTTAAGTGCCTCCTGATAATGGACAATGCTCCTTGTCATCCTCCAAACTTGGTAGAGAAAATTGTGGAGGAGTTTAAATTCATCAAAGTGAAGTTCTTGCCCCCTAATACCACTCCTCTCCTCCAGCCCATGGACCAGCAGGTCATTTCCAACTTTAAAAACTCTATACCAAAGCAATGTTTCAAAAGTGCTTTGATGTGACCACAGACATGAACATAACCCTAAGAGAATTTTGGAAAAACATTTCCATATGCTGCATTGTGTACACCTTATAGGTAAGGCTTGGGAGGGAGTGACTACCAGGACTTTGAACTCTGCCTGGAGAAAATTGTGGCCAGACTGTGTCCTAGAGAGGGATTTTGAAGGTTTTGGGGCTGAGCCTCAGAACCCTGAGCATGAGCCTGAGCCTGAGCCTGTTTTGGAAGAAATTGTGGAATTGGGCAAGTCTTTGGGGTTAGAGGTGAGTGGTGAGGATGTGGAACAGTTGGTGGAGGAGCACAAGGAAGAGCTAACCACTGAAGATCTGCAAGAGCTTCAACAGCAACTGGAACAAGAGAGCAGAGGTCAGGACAATGGTTCAGAGGAGGAGGAGGAGGTGGAACAAAAATGGAAGAATGTGCCTTCTTCAAGGATTAGGAGATCTGTGCCAAATGGAGTGATGTGCAAGCATTTATGGATGAATATCACCTAACCATGCTGTTGCAGGCCGTGCTGGCACCTGTACAATGACACAGTGGTGTGTCATTTCAGGGATGTGTTAAAGAATCGCCAGACACAGAGCTCCTGGACAAATTTGTTGTTAGAAAGAGGTCTAGTGACTCTCAAGCTGGTCCTAGTGGCATTCAAAGAAAAGGAAGTAACCCCAGAAAGGACTTGGTACCTGCAGTGTTAATGGAAGGATTCCCCTTCCAAACACTAGCATACTACTCCACCTTCTCCCCTCCTCCCGTCCTCCACACATCAACAACTCTTCAATAAATGTAAGTGACATGTTATTGTACAATATTTGCATGTGTATTTATGTATTCTTTATTAAATTATTTATTATTTAATGTCCAAAGTTCTAAAAATATTTTATTTAACTACTTTTGGAAGTCTTGGACATTAAATTTATTTCCATTATTTCTTATGGGGAAAATTGATTCGTTTAACGATTGTTTCGCCTTAAAATATGCCCTCTCTGACGGATTAATATCGTAAGTCGGGGTACCACTGTAGTTATTCTCTATAAAATGTATTTTTTGTTAATATTTTTGGGTATCTGAAACGGATTAATTGTATTTACATTATTTCTTATGGGAAATATTGCTTCAGTTTTCATCAGACTTTTTAGAACGGATTAATCGCAAAAACCGAGGTTCCACTGTATTTTTAAATGTTTTTACAGTAGTGTACTGTATATTGTAATAAGCAGAATAGAGGAAATCAGCTCTAATATACATTACATATTTAGGTATGCATACTGGTCAGAGGGCCTGTCATAAGTCTGAGTCGTCGGTAAACAAGTACATTGCTAAGTGAGGAGAGGCTGTGTTAATGTTAATCATGTCATCCTTCACTGAAGGGCTGTCTAGAGTACAGTGGACCCCCTGCTAACGAACACCCCGGAAATCGTACAATTATGTAAGTGCTTGTGGAAGTGTATTTTTGGGGGTCTGAAATAGACTAACCTACGTGACATTATTTCTTAAGGAAGTAAATTCGTTCGGTAATGGCACTTGAGCAGGCTTCTGGGATGAAGTTTTTTCGTTAGCCGGGGGTCCACTGTATTTCTATTGTAATAATATTTAATAATCAAAGATGCATTAATTTGTAAACTACATGTTTTAAAAGTTACAGTATTTGTACCACTTGAATATGTATTCCCTTCTTACCAATGGAAATTTTTATAAATTGTTTTTTAAGATATCTAGATGTTCATTTTAAATTGATGTTAATTATTATTGTCAGGTCTAATCCGTGATGAGTACCTGAAAAATGAAATGAAGAATCTAGGACGCTTTATTTCTGTGCTGAAGTTCCGTCCCTTGATGTGGCGTACTTCTCATCCTTTTGTCCTTGGTAAGCTATCTCTACCTTATGGGGATGAATGAAATTAAGACATATTTGAAATCGGCTTCATTTCAAATCTCGGTATCAGTAATTTTACCATGAACCTCTGATGGTACTTTTAAACTACTGTTATGGCTTACTGCTACTACTACAAGATGCTCATGCTACTTTCTGTAGCTATATTTGGTGTGTTCTAGCTCTGTCTGTGGTTCTGTAACATTTCAGCCTTATTCCATTCCTAAATAAATGTTCTTAACTGTTTTGTATTTAATTTAATTTTTTTTTAAATTATTGCTGAATTAGTTATTTGTGAATAGTAAATATTATATATTTTTGTTATTGTAAAAGTATTACATTCTCATATATGAAAGAATTTTTTTTTTATGGTTTTTATTCTAAGTTTTTTTATTTAAAGCTGCTTTGAAGCATTGCAATTGCATTTTTAATACCACATTTACCTTCACTCTTTTAGCATGTAGTTCCATATACAGTGGTCCCCCGAGTAACGAACACCCCAGAAATCGTACAATTATGTAAGTATAATATTGTAAGTGCTTGTGGAAGTGTATTTTTGGGGGCCTGAAATAGACTAACCTACGTGACATTATTCCTTAAGGGAGTAAATTCGTTCGGTAATGGCACTTGAACAGGCTTCTGGGATGAAGTTTTTCGTTACTCGGGGACCACTGTATTTTATTTTAAATATGTCAGTCATACCTTTTAATACAAACATTAAATGAGTCTTAATAAAAAATTATATGGAATATACAGTATACAGTAAACCCTAATGTACATTCTTGTCAGCATATGCTTTAAGATGGCCCTGTCTTTTTTTTTTTTCTAACAAACTGGCCATATCCCACCGAGGCAGGGTGACCTAAAAAGAAAAACGAAAGTTTCTCTTTTTAAATTTAGTAATTTATACAGGAGATGAGGTTACTAGCCCCTTGCTCCGGGAATTTTTAGTTGCCTCTTGTGACACGCATGGCTTGGGGAGGAAGAATTCTGTTCCACTTCCCCGTGGAGATAAGCAGAAATAAACAAGAACAAGAACTAGCAAGAAAATAGAAGAAAAGACAGAGGGGAATTTCAAGGAGAATTCCGGGACAATTTCATGGAGAATTCCGGGACCATTTCAAGGAGAATCTCGGAACAATTTCAAGGAGAATCTCGGGACAAGTTCGAGGAGAGTCGGGTATATCTATGCTTGTACATTATACCGGTCCAAAAATACATGTTAATTTTAAAACTTCAAAGGAAATGCGTTCCACAATGTAATTTATATTCCACTATATGAGCCTGTACTGTGTGCCAAAATTTGGACCATTTCATGCATATTTAAAGGTTGTGCAAAACTTCATCTTCAGTTGGCCCAATGTCAACCAAGAGGTATACGTTGGTGCCCCCGGCGAGATGTTCCGCGAACACAGATTGGAAGAGCAGCGCATCGATATGGTTTCCTACATCAATCAGGCTGTGAAGGAGAAGCAAGTGCGAGCAGACTACGTCGAGTTCCTCAACCTGAGCCGCCTCTTCTTGGGTTGAGGGGATTACAAGCGGGCCAAGTTTCTGGCCCCAGGCCCGATGCATCATGCATGATGGATGGGGAAGGGATTGTACATCCTGAAGGTCTTCCTCTTCCAGAATCAGTTCAATCTGACTGCCAAGGAATTGCGTGCCGTTGGATCACTCTCACTTTTCGTCGCTTTAATCTACATCCAGTTCTGGAACAAGGCTCTTAGTGGTGTGCAAGCCCCTCGCAATGACTTGGACTTCCTCCAAACCCTTCGAGCGTATCCGGACAAAGAGATCGCGAATGCTGCTGCCATCACCTTTGCACGCCATCTCTGGTATCTGGTGGAGCACCTGGTTGGATTGGCGTTATTTGACGAAAAAGTGAACATTGCGACAAAGCGCAAGATGGTGACCAACCTTGAGCGGGAAAACAAACCAGGGTGCCCCCGTCGCTTGCAAGGTGTCCCAGAGATCGGAGTCAGACTGGAGGTGTTTGTGACTGAGAGGACGCTGAAGATGTTTAGCGGCATTGCTGAGCAGTGGAAGGGGAAGAAAAAATCTTCCTTCTTGAATGAAGACCCCGAAACGTGGGAGACAAAGACGACGTTCCTGGAAATGAAGAAGTCTGCAGGCTCTTTGAAGGTCGTGAACGACGCAGCAGAAACAGCTGTTTCCCTCATTCAGACCTTCAACACATTGCTGACCTTCTTCACCTCATGGCGGATCACCGTCCCCGCTTCCCTGCTCTGACCAAGGAGAGACTAATGAAGAAGGGAGATTGCTGAATTTTAGAGGGACAGATTGAAGTCCCACCTTATTTCGTCATTCAAGTAAGCACGAGGAAGCATTATTACAAGCGAGCGAGCGCAGCAAGCAGAGTGACGTCTTACTGGCAGTTGGTGTGAAAAATGAGCGACCTGACCTGACCCGACCTCTTCAATCCACATATATAATTGCTTGCTCGTTTCACTCTCAACAAAGCACTAAAAACTGGTTATTGATTCAGTCACTGCTTTCAGAGAAAATTGGAGCTATGCTATGCAAAAAAGGAGCAAAAATTTAAATTTCTTCAGTTTCTCTTCTGTCGGCGAGAGATGCCTTTTTTGCGCAACCCCTAAAATTGAACGAAATTTCCTGAAAATTGGTCTGAATGTTACCGGTCTGTAATGTACATGCATGTGTAGTGTGACCTAAGTGTAAGTAGAAGTAGCAAGACATACCTGAAACCTTGCATGCTTATGAGACAAAAAATACCATCAATCCTACCATCATGTAAAACAATTACAGGTTTCCATTTCACACTCAATTGGCAGGACAGTATTACCTCCTTGGGTGGTTGCTGTCTACCAACCTACTACCTAGAATGGCTCTGTCTTGTCAGCATTAAACATTTGGTTGGAACTATAACCATTCTCAGAACTAGTTTACACAAAGTTAGCAGGGTAACTCCTTGCAGCTCTGTGATCAGCTGATACACACTCCATGCTAAACCTTATGTTAAGAAGCTAACTGTACTTTTAAAAGCTTTCAAGCCATCCAGCACCAAACATATATTGTTGTGAAGGCGCCTCTTTAAGGGGGGCTCCTTGTCGCGGTAAAGAGGCTATCGGTCTGAGGAATTGGACCTCTTGGTCTTCTTCCTCAGACCGAACCTAATTACCCCCCAATCCCCCCTCCCTTTTCCCATCTTCCCCATCCTCCCTTTTCCCTTTCCTCCTCCTCCTCCTCATCCCTTCCTTATTTCCTTCCCAGTTTTACCCTGGGAGCTTCTCTCCTCAGGCATTCTAGTTCCTAGGTAGGGGGAAGGGTATCGTGGTCCATCCCATTCTGTTGAGGTCCTTGGCGGTGGTGTAGTTTGCCGTGGAATCTGGATCGCCTGGGGATGTCCCGATCCCTCTCAGGTCACCCGGGGGGTGGCCTTGGGTATCTTTCGGGCGACGGGTGTATCTCTGGAGGCCACCTTTCGGATTCCGGGGTGGTGGCCGAAGGCGGTATGCTTGTGGCGGATATCCGGCCGCCCTCTCTTTTCCGCCGAGATGGCTCGGTGGATGTGAGTTGCTATCCCGGATTGCTGGTTTACTGGCATGAAGGGTAGGGTATGGCACGGGTTCCACGGGAACCTGCAGCGCTGTATAACCCCTGTGGTTTAGCGCTTCTATTTGATTATAATAATAATAATAATGTTGTGAAGGCGCTCCTTCCTTCCATGAGAGACAGGAGCCTCATAGAAGAGAGTTACTGGTTGGATTAGGAAAACTTTCAAAATAAGAGATGCCACAGCTTGAAGGGTCAGCTGAACTGTGATGACTGCATGGTTCTGGCAAGACAGGGATTAAATGAGTGACAGAGAATGTGTTCCCTCTTTTCTGAGTCGCTCTACTTCAGTGGAAGATGGCTGATGTAAAAAAAATGCCAATGATGGTATGGGTCTGTTTACTCTTAAATGCATTTACATATACTCTCCTGTTGAGAATATATTCTGTCCTTGCCTCTCTTTTCAAGACAGAGGAGATATCAGAGCAAGAATGTATAGAAATTATTTAATGGCTGTGATATTAGTAAAATATTTAACTACTGGGATCATCTTAAAGTACTTGAAATTTTCTCTCTCTGGATTAGAGATAAAAAGTTACATCAGAATTTAAATTGTACATGGAAGACACTTGAATGCCAGGAACCTAATTTGCACACTAAAATAAAAGCTTAGTGAAGCAAGACATACTGGAGAAGTTGTAGAATATAGCCATTGAAAAGTAGGGATACCTAAGCATAGTTAGAGCACACTTTATCAGCTTCTTATGTCCTAAACTCTTCAGTCTTCTATAACCATTTGTAAGAAATATTGCCAGTGCCTTCACTCTGAAGGAGGGATGGGGATATTTCCAGTTTTGAACTGTAGTATCGGTACCCCTCTGGCAGGATAGTGATGGAATGAGTGATGGTGAAAGTGTTTCTTCTTCCATTTTTGGGTCACTTGATGGGAGATGGCCAGTTTGTTTAAAAAAAAAAGATGCCAGAATAAAGGTAAAAATCTTTTAAAAGTAAATATGACAAGTTTTTACAGAAGTGCCTGATCAGCCAGGTTGTGTTGTACTGTCAAAATTAAATCCACATTTGTTGACATTTAAATTATACAGTTTTAATGGCTTATTATGATGCATAAACATTGTATTCTCCATCTATGCATAAATATGCTAAATTGTTTTAATGTCTGTCATTCACTTGAAAAAGTCAGTCAATTTGTATAAAACTATTCTCTAGTGTGATTTTTGCAAATACTGTACAATTGAAAAAGTGCATTAAAATTTGAAAAGCACTTACCATGAAGACTTTTTCAATTGCTATTCAGTTTTGGATGTACTTTTTTAGTGCCATTTATAAAAAATTGCACTATATGGAAGAGCTTTATAAGAGAACTTACTGTACATAATAAAGTGGAAATGAAAGGGAGGAATTAAAATTATAATTAGTGCTTCAATGAAGGAGCTTCAAAACTTTCTCTCATATATTTTTACCTCTTAATTGTACTGATATTGTTTTCCAGTTGATAGATATGAAGATATCACCAATCCTGAGACTGTCAGGATTAACCCTAAGTGTGACCGGGATGTTGTGCTATACGGTTATGTACGCGGCATACCTTTCCAGAAAACCCAAATGGTCCATATTCCAGGTAAAGTTTATTAACACTTTGATCCAGGAAATTGGAGGTACCGTTCCCTTTCTATGATCAGACCTGATTGCCTCCCATTTCCCAGGGGCTATTTGACCCCTGTTGGTTTAGTGCTTATCCCATAAATATGTAATATTGAATTAAGGACACTAGTTTAGTACTCTATAAATATAATAATAATTTTGAATTAAGTAACTAGCTGAAAGTAAATACTGTGGACCCCTGGATTACGTCATTATTTCGTTCCAGAATGCTGTTCAAGTGCCGTTACCAAATGAATTTGTTCCCATAAGGAATAATGTAAATTAGATTAGTCCTTTTAGACCCCCAAAAATACACTTACAAAAGCACTTACAAAAATACACTTACATAATTGTTCGAGTTTGGAGCATAACATAAACCGGGGGTCCACTGTATATTATTTTTGACAAGGTTTAATGGTTTCTTGTATAAATAATACATTATAATTTGAGTGATTGGACATTTGTAAAATAAAAATAATTAATCACTGGTATTTGTAGTATCACAGGGGACCACTAGTATTACCACACTCAAGAAAATCGTCCACTGGAATATCATGGCTGTTTAACCCTTTCAGGGTCCAGAGGCCAAATTTCAGAGGGTGCACCAGTGTCCAAGAATTTAAAAAAAAAAACTTATTTTTTCTAATGAAATGGTAGAGAATCTTTTTCTGAAGGTAATAAAACAAAAAGTATGAAATTTGATGGAAAATTGACGAAATTATGCTCTTGCGAATTTTGATGTGTCAGCGATATTTATGCATCGGCGATTTTGCTGATTTTGACTCCCATTTTAGGCCAATTACATTATCCCAGTCAACCAAATTCTTAGCTATTTCACTAGTATTACTTCTATTCTATCGATTGAGCACAAGAAATCGCCCTGTCAACGGTTTTAACTACAAAATAAAGTGATCGGAAATTGGTAATTTAGCCAATTTAACTCAAAGTTCAAAATATTCCAATTTCAAAATAGGTTGCAGAATAAACAATGCAGGCATTCCTGGCACTAAACTAACATTTCCTCTGTTCATTAGATACGTTTTCAGTCTTTACAAATGAATTACGTTTTTATTTTTTATTCACATAATAAATTTTTATTCAAACCAAAAAATGGAAGATTTACTGTTATGCAATATTGTAATAATTATACAGATAATATCACCACATTTGTGAACGTATATTAGACCCACCAGTTGGCGCGTATTAGACGTGTGAGGTCATTTGTTTACTCTTGAACATCGACAAAAAATTAACATTTCCACTAATTTGAGCTCAGTTTCAAGCCATTTCCTGTACTAAAACCAATCCAGATCATCTATATTTCTGTACTATATCTTCCATTCTATCAAATGAGACCAAGAAATAGCAAATACAACTATAAAAAGTATACAAAAAACACTGCAAAGTCGCTGTTTTAATAAAAAATTACGGTCTCAGTTTTTTTTCTCTCATTATGCACTGTGTGTTCCAGGATTTGTTTTATGTGGTGCACACTTGCCACATAGATGTATTCTCTCATATCTAGGTCCAAATTTACAGCTTACAGCTTATCTGAGAGCTGAGCTCATGACATAGAACTACGGTTTGGACCCACAACTCAAAGCTGTAGAACTACAGCACGGACCCTGAAAGGGTTAATAAGACAGTTGTAAAGCGCTTCATGTAGGTTTCCATAGTAAACTGCTTTCACTTTGCCTTTTTTGCCGATATTGCTCTTGCATTATTTATTTATTTATTTTTGAACAAATCGGCCGTCTCCCACCGAGGCAGGGTGACCCAAAAAGAAAGAAAATCCCCAAAAAGAAAATACTTTCATCATCATTCAACATTTTCACCACACTCATACATAATCACTGTCTTTGCAGAGGAGCTCAGATATGACAGCTGAGAATTGTCCCTCCCAGCTGTCACTATCCCAGACCCCTCCTTTAAAGTGCAGGCATTGTACTTCCCATTTCCAGAACTCAAGTCCAATTAAATCAATTAACTGGTTTCCCTGAATCCCTTCACAAAATGTTACCCTGCTCACACTCCAACAGATCGTCATGTCCCAAAAACCATTCGTCTCCATTCACTCCTATCTAACACGCTCACACATGCTTGCTGGAAGTCCAAGCCCCTCGCCCACAATACCTCCTTTACCCCTTCCCTCCAACCTTTTCTAGGACGACCCCTACCCCGCCTTCCTTTCCCTACAGATTTATACGCTCTCCAAGTCATTCTACTTTGATCCATTCTCTCTAAATGACCAAACCACCTCAACAACCCCTCTTCAGCCCTCTGACAAATACTTTTAGTAACTCCACACCTTCTCCTAATTTCCACATTCCGAATTTTCTGCATAATATTTACACCACACATTGCCCTTAGACCGGACATCTCCACTGCCTCCAGCCTCCTCCTCGCTGCAGCATTTGCAACCCATGCTTCACACCCATATAAGAGTGTTGGTACCACTATACTTTCGTACATTCCTTCTTTGCCTCCATGGATAACGTTTTTGTCTCCACAGATACCTCAACGCACCACTCACCTTTTTCCTTCATCAATTCTATGGTTAACCTCATCCTTCATAAACCCATCCGCTGACACGTCAACTCCCAAATATCTGAAAACATTTACTTCTTCCATAATCCCTCTCTCCAATGTGATATCCAATTTTTCTATATTTAAATCGTTTGATACCCTCATCACCTTACTCTTATCTATGTTCACTTTCAACTTTCTACCTTTACACACTCTCCCAAACTCGTCCACTAACCTTTGCAACTTTTCTTTAGAATCTCCCATAAGCACAGTATCATCAGCAAAAAGTAACTGTGTCAACTCCCATTTGCATTTAATTCTCCATAATTTAATCCCACCCCTCTCCACAACACCCTAGCATTTACTTCTTTTACAACCCCATCTATAAATATATTAAACAACCATGGTGACATTACACATCCCTGTCTAAGACCTACTTTTACCGGGAAGTAATCTCCCTCTCTCCTACACACCCTAATCTGAGCCTCACTATCCTCATAAAAACTCTTTACAGCCTTCAGTAACTTACTACCTATTCCATACACTTGCAACATTTGCCACATTGCTCCCCTATCCACTCTATCATATGCCTTTTCTAAATCCATAAATGCAATAAAAACTTCTCTACCTTTATCTAAATACTGTTCACATATATGCTTCACTGTAAACACTTGATCTACACATCCCCTACCCACTCTAAAGCCTCCTTGCTCGTCTGCAATCCTACTCTCTGTCTTACCTCTAATTCTTTCAATAATAACCCTGCCATACACTTTACCTGGTATACTCAGTAAACTTCTTCTTCTTCTTTCAACACGTCGGCCGTTTCCCACCGAAGTGGGGTGGCCCAAAATGAAAAACGAAAGTTTCCCATTTTACATTTAGTAATATATACAGGAGAAGGGGTTACTAGCCCCTTGCTCCCAGCATGTTAGTCGCCTCTTACGACACGCATGGCTTACGGAGGAAGAATTCTGTTCCACTTCCCCATGGAGATAAGAGGAAATAAGAACAAGAACTAGTAAGAAAATAGAAGAAAACCCAGAGGGGTGTGTGTATATACATATGCTTGTACATGAATGTGTAGTGTGACCTAAGTGTAAGTAGAAGTAACAAGACATACCTGAAATCTTGCATGTTTATGATACAGAAAAAAGACACCAGCAATCCTACCATCATGTAAAACAAATACAGGCTTTCGTTTTACACTCACTTGGCAGGACGGTAGTACCTCCCTGGGCGGTTGCTGTCTACCAACCTACTACCTATACTCAGTAAACTTATTCCCCTATAATTTTTACACTCTCTTTTATCCCCCTTCCCTTTATATAAAGGAACTATACATGCTCTCTGCCAATCCCTAGGTACCTTCCCCTCTTTCATACATTTTATTTCTTTATTTATTTATTAACATATCGGCCGATTCCCACCAAAGCAGGGTGGCCCGAAAAAGAAAAACTTTCATCATTCACTCAATCACTGTCTTGCCAGAGGGGTGCTTTACACTACAGTTATAAAACTGCAACATTAACACCCCTCCTTCAGAGTGCAGACACTGTACTTCCCATCTCCAGGATTCAAGTCTGGCCTGCCGGTTTCCCTGAATCCCTTCATAAATGTTACTTTGCTCACACTCCAACAGCACGTCAAGTATTAAAAACCATTTGTCTCCATTCACTCCTATCAAATACGCTCACACATGGTTGCTGGAAGTCCAAGCCCCTCACACACAAAACTTCCTTTACCCCCTCCCTCCACCCTTTCATACATTTATTAAACAAAAATACCAACCACTCCAGCACTATATCCCCCCTGCTTTTAACATTTCTGTCATGATTCCCGTCAGTTCCAGCTGCTTTACCCCCTTTCATTCTATGTAATGCCTCACGCACCTCCCCCACACTCACTTCCTGCTCTTCTTCACTCCTAAACGATGGTGTACCTCCCTGGCCAGTACATGAAATTACCGCCTCCCTTTTTTCATCGACATTTAAAAGTTCCTCAAAATATTCCCGCCATCTACCCAATACCTCCAGCTCTCCATCTACTAACTCCCCTACTCTGTTTTTAACTGACAAATTCATTCGTTCCCTAGGCTTTCTTACCTTGTTTATCTCACTCCAAAAATTTTTCTTGTTTTCAGCAAAATTTCTTGACAGAGCCTCTCCCATTCTTTCATCCGCTCTTCTTTTGCACTCTCTCACCACTCTCTTCACCTTTCTTTTACTCTCCATATACTCTGCTCTTCTATTAACACTTCTGTTTTGTAAAACCTCTCATAAGCTACCTTTTTCTCTTTTATCACACCCTTTACTTCTTCATTCCACCACTCACTCCTCTTTCCTCCTGCACCCACCCTCCTATAGCCACAAACTTCTACCCCACATTCTAATACTGCATTTTTAAAACTATCCCAACTCTCTTCTACCCCCCACTACTCATACTTGCACTAGCCCACCTTTCTGCCAATAGTTGCTTATATCTCACCCTAACTTCCTCCTCCCTTAGTTTATACACTTTTACCTCTCTCTTACTTGCTGTTGCCATTTTCTTTTTGTCCCATCTACCTTTTACTCTAACTGTAGCTACAACCAAATAATGATCTGATATATCCGTTGCCCCTCTATAAACATGTACATCCTGAAGCCTACCCATCAACCTTTTATCCACCAATACATAATCCAACAAACTACTTTCCTTACGTGCTATATCATACCTTGTATATTTATTTATCCTCTTTTTCATATGCATTATTTATATTGGTAAAGAAGACATTTACAGTGGCAACCTTTATTGGTACAATGTTTCACCCATGAGTGGGTTGTATTGGTAAAAATGACAGTAGTTGCGGTGGTGGGTTACCCTGGTGAAGATAACCCTAGTTGCAGTTGAGTTTTTAATTGGTATATTACACTCATGGGTGCATTACATTGGTAAAACAACACATTTGTTGCAGTGGAGTTTAAGTGGGCCTTTTTAAAGTACTTGTGTTGTTGTTTTTTTACTGCTTGTTGGCATCCCACCAGCTTCTAACAGTTGTTTTACATTCATTCCAAATTGGCAGATTTTGATATTTTTTTTAATGAAGCTAACTGCTTTTTTGTATCTTAGGTCAAACTGTCCATAACTCTTATCCTAATTCCTACTATTGTTCCTTGTTTCTGCATGTACGTAAATATTAAAAACGTTCTTTCTTAGTTATATTTAATTTCACAAGATAACGTACATAAAGGTTCTGTCAGACTTAATAAACTAAATTTTTGTCAGGTTGTGGAGACTGTAAGATAAAAGACCTTAGCTACTTACCTGACCCATGTCCACTTCCTGAACAACTGAAGAAAAGGTCACTTAATGCAAAGGAGAGACTGACATACGCACCAATGTCAGGAGTAGGTGGCGTAGTATATGATAAGGATGCAGTCTACATTGATCTTGGAAGCTTCCATCATGGAAACAAAGCCAGAGTCAGTATTTATTCTGAATTGTGTCATATCTTTTGCCATGTAACCTAAACACCTTCCCTCAATATACAGTAGGGTTGAATCTTACAGAAGACAGTCACATGCTTCACATTAATCTGTTTATTCATTCTGTATTTTTTCACCATCATTTTGATGGAAAGTTAACTCATTATTGTGAATATTATAATTATAATAATTATTAATAATAATCCAAGTTAGAGTGTAATGTGCTTTGTGTGGAATCATTATTTACTAGAGCTAACAGTCTCACTATCAGGTTCTGTTCTTATAACTTGCTTTCCCTTGAATATTGATACATGTAAATTTCTTAAAATCTATACATGTATAAGTTCATTACAGTTATTTATTTATTATATTTATTTCAAAAATTAATTTACAATTCCAGTTCCTTAATTGGCAGCAAAGATTAACTTAAACTCATTTTACTGTTAATTCATTTGAACTGTAGAGTTTTATAGGACTATGCTGTGCAGTTAAATGGCTTTCTGCCATCAGTTGTGAAGAAAAGACATTCTGCACAGCAAACTTTTATTGGGACAGTGTTTTGATCTGTTAAGATCTGCATTAAGTCATGGCCTGAGAAAGGTCCTAAAAGATCATAATGTTGTCCTAATGTAAGCTATCTCTGCAAAGTGTCTTTCCAACATTATGCCACATTCTTGTGCTTAAACATTGTTTGATTTACCTGTAGAATAAAAGTGAAGACAGTGAAGAGGAGGAAGATAATGTTCTTCAGCCACTGTTGGACCTCCAGAAAACTACAGATGAAAAGCAAGCTCAGAGTAAAATACAACTGTTTCCTCAGTCACAGTTAATTTCAAATGATGATTTGGAAGATGCTAATGAAAATGAAGGTGATGAAGATGGTGTAATCACGTAAGTTTATGAATAATATAATTATCAAACATGTAAAAAAAAAAAAATCAAGATAACCTACCTCTGTTACCTATTACATATCTATATTTTCAGTCACAAACATCTCCTTTGACATATACTGTATGCTATATATGATGGCAGGATTGCTGGTGTCTTTTTTCTGTCTCATAAATATGCAAGATTTCAGGTATGTCTTGTTACTTCTACTTACAATTAGGTCACACTACACTTCATGTACAAGCATATATATACTCACCCCTCTGGGTTTTCTTCTATTTTCTTACTAGTTCTTGTTATTTCCTCTTATCTCCATGGGAAAGTGGAGCAGAATTCTTCCTCTGTAAGCCATGCGTGTCGTAAGAGTCGACTAAAATGCCGGGAGCAAGGGGCTTGTAACTCCTCCTGGATATATTACTAAAGTTAAAAAGAGAAACTTGTTTTTCTCTTTGGGGCACCCCGCCTTAGTGGGAAACGGCCGACGTGTTGAAAGAAGAAGAAATATGCAAGATTTCAGGTATGTCTTGCCACTTCTACTTACACTTAGGTCACACTACACATACATGTACACATTTATGTATACACACTCATCTGAGTTTTCTTTGATTTTATCTTAATAGTTCTTGTTCTTATTGCTTTTCCTTTCGTATCCATGGGGACGTGGAATAAGAATCTTTCCTCCATAAGCCATGCGTGTTGTAAAAAAGAAAAAAGAAGAAAACCGTCAAAGTGGGATGTTTGAATGTGTATGGATGTTGTGCGAATGATAAGAAAGAGATGATTGTGGATGTTGTGAATGAGAAGAAGCTCGATGTCCTGGCTTTAAGTGAAACAAAGTTGAAGGGGGTAGGAGAGTTTCAGTTTACCTGGACAGAGTTCCGGGGGTCAACGCCCCCGCGGCCCGGTCTGTGACCAGGCCTCATGGTGGATCAGAGCCTGATCAACCAGGCTGTTACTGCTGGCCGCACGCAGTCTGACATACGAATGACAGCCCGGCTGGTCAGGTACTGACTTTAGGTGCCTGTCCAGTGCCTGTATGGGGAGAAATAAATGGGATTAAGTCAGGGGTTTCAAATAGAGTTAGAGCTAAAGAAGGAGTAGCAATAATGTTGAAGGATAAGTTATGACAGGAAAAGAGGGAATATAAATGTATAAATTCAAGGATTATGTGGAGTAAAATAAGGGTTGGATGTGAAAAGTGGGTTATAGTAAGTGTTTATGCACCTGGAGAAGAAAGAATTGTAGAGGAGAGAGAGAGATTTTGGGAAATGTTGAGTGAGTGTGTGGGGAGTTTTGAACCAAGTGAGAGAGTACTTGTGGTTAGGGATCTAAATGCTAAATGGGTAAAAATGTTGTGGAGGGTAAATTTGGGGTGCCAGGGGTAAATGAAAATGGGGAGCCTTTAATTGAGCTATGTGTAGAAAGAGGTTTGGTAATAAGTAATACATATTTTATGAAAAAGAGGACAAATAAGTATACAAGGTATGATATAGCATGTAATGAAAGTAGTTTGTTAGATTATGTATTGGTGGATAAAAGGTTGATGGGTAGGCTTCAGGATGTACATGTTTATAGAGGGGCAACAGATATATTGGATCATTATTTACTTGTAGCTACAATTAGAGTAAGAGGTAGATGGGACAAAAGGAAAATGGCAACAGCAAGTAAGAGAGAGGTGAAAGTGTATAAACTAAGGGAGGAGGAAGTTAGGGTGAGATATAAGCAACTATTGGCAGAAAGGTGGACTAGTGCAAGTATGAGTAGTGGGGGAATTGAAGAGGGTTGGGATAGTTTTAAAAATGCAGTATTAGAATGTGGAGCAGAAGTTTATCTATAGAGGGTGGGTGCAGGAGGAAAGAGGAGTGATTGGTGGAATTATGAAGTAAAGGGTGTGATAAAAGAGAAAAAGGTAACTTATGAGAGGTTTTTACAAAGCTGAAGCATTATAACAAGATCAGAGTACAGTGGTACCTTGACATACGTGCAGCTCCCAACTCGAACAATTATGTAAGTGTATTTTTGTAAGTGCTTTTGTAAGTGTATTTTTGGGGTCTGAAACGGATTAATCTAATTTACATTATTCCTTATGGGAACAAATTCGTTCGGTATCGGCACTCGAACAGCTTTCTGGAACGAATTATGCTCGTAACTTGAGGTACCACTGTATATGGAGAGTAAAAAAAAGGTGAAGAGAATGGTGAGAGAGTGCAAAAGGAGAGCAGATGATAGAGTAGGAGAGGCACTGTCAAGAAATTTTGCTGAAAATATGAAAAAATTTTGGAGCGAGATAAACAAGTTAAGAACGTCTAGGGAACAAATGGATTTCTCAGTTAAAAACAGAGTACGGGAGTTAGTTGATGGAGAACTGGAGGTATTGAGTAGATGGCAGGAATATTTTGAGGAACTTTTAAATGTCAATAAAGAAAGGGAGGTGGTAATTTCATGCACTGGCCATGGAGGTATGTATAATATCTTTTAGGAGTGAAAAAGAGCAGGATATGAGTGTGGATGGAGGTGCGTGAGGCATTACATAGAATGAAAGGGGGTAAAGCAGCTGGAACTGAGGGGAAGGTACCTAGGGATTGGCAGACAGCGTGTATAGTTCCTTTATATAAAGGGAAGGGGAACAAAAGAGATTGTAAAAATTATAGGGGAATAAGTTTACTGAGTATACCAGGTAAAGTGTATGGTAGGGTTATTATTGAAAGAATTAGAGGTAAGACAGAGAGTAGGATTGCAGATGAGCAAGGAGGCTTTAGAGTGAGTAGGGAATGAGTAGATCAAGTGTTACATTGAAGCATATATGTGAACAGTATTTAGATAAAGGTAGGAAAGTTTTCATTGCATTTATGGATTTAGAAAAGGCACATGATAGAGTGGATAGGAGAGCAATGTGGCAGATGTTGCAAGTGTATGGAATACGTAGTAAGTTACTAAATGCTGTAAAGAGCTTTTATGAGGATAGTGAGGCTCAGGTTAGGGTGTGTAGGAGAGAGGGAGATTACTTCCCGGTAAAAGTAAGTCTTAGACAGGAATGTGTAATATCACCATGGCTGTTTAATATATTTATAGATGGGGTTGTAAAAGAAGTAAATGATAGGGTGTTGGGGAAAGGGGTGGGATTAAATTATGGGGAATCAAATACAAAATGGGAGTTGACACAGTTACTTTTTGCTGATGATACTGTGCTTATGTGAGATTCTAAAGAAAAGTTGCAAAGGTTAGTGGACGAGTTTGGAAGAGTGTGTAAAGGTAGAAAGTTGAAAGTGAACATAGATAAGAGTAAGGTGATGATGGTATCAAACAATTTAGATTAAGAAAAATTGGATATCACATTGGAGAGAGGGAGTATGGAAGAGGTGAATGCTTTCAGATATTTGGGAGTTGACTTGTCAGCAGATGGGTTTATGAAGGATGAGATTAACCTTAGAATTGATGAAGAAAAAAAGGTGAGTGGAGCATTGAGGTATCTGTGGAGACAAAAAATGTTATCCATGGAGGCAAAGAAGGGAATGTACGAAAGTATAGTGGTACCAACACTTATATGGGTGTGAAGCATGGGTTGCAAATGCTGCAGCGAGGAGGCGGCTGGAGGCAGTGGAGATGTCCTGTCTAAGGGCAATGTGTGGTGTAAATATTATGCGGAGAATTCAGAGTGGGGAAATTAGGAGGTGTTGTGTTGCTAAAAGTATTAGTCAGAGGGCTGAAGAGGGGTTGTTGAGGTGGTTTAGTCATTTAGAGAGAATGGATCAAAATAGAATGACTTGGAGAGCGTATAAATCTGTAGGGGAAGGAAGGCAGGGTAGGGGTCGTCCTCAAAAAGGTTGGAGGGAAGGGGTAAAGGAGGTTTTGTGGATGAGGGGCTTGGACTTCCAGCAAGCATGTGTGAGCGTGTTAGATAGGAGTGAATGGAGACGAAAGGTTTTTGGGACCTGACGAGCTGTTGGAATGTGAGCAGGGTAATATTTTGTGAAGGGATTCTGGGAAACCAGTTAGCCAGACTTGAGTCCTGGAAATTTTAAGTACAATGCCTGCACTTTAAAGGATGGGTTTGGGATATTGGCAGTTTGGAAGGACTTCTAAACTGTTATATCTGAGCTCTGCCAAGACAGTGATTATGTATGAGGTGAAAGTGTTGAATGATGATGATAGTATTTTCTTTTTGGGGATTTTCTTTGTTTTTGGGGATTTTCTTTCTTTTTGGTTCACCCTGCCTCGGTGGGAGACGACCGACATGTTGAAAAAAAACAAAATCTAATGTTGTTTATGCATAAATCTGTCAACCGTTAGATACTGTATATCCTAAGTTTTTGCATTTTATAGGTAAATGGTATTGTATACATTTATAAAATACTATATGTAATAGCAATAATCATCATTTTAATAACTACACGTATATTACTGTCATTATAGATAGTAGGTTGGTAGACAGCAACCGCCCAGGAAGGTACTACCATCCTGCCAGGTGAGTGTAAAACGAAAGCCTGTAATTGTTTTACATGATGGTAGGATTGCTGGTGTCTTTTTTCTGTCTCATAAACATGCAAGATTTCAGGTATGTCTTGTTACTTCTACTTACACTTAGGTCACACTACACATTCATGTACAAGCATATATATACACACCCCTCTGGGTTTTCCTCTATTTTCTTACTAGTTTTTGTTCTTATTTCCTCTTATCTCCATGGGGAAATGTAACAGAATTCTTTCTCCATAAGCCATGCGTGTCGGAAGAGTCGACTAAAATGCCGGGAGCAAGGGGCTAGTAACCCCTTCTCCTGTATACATTACTAAAGTTAAAAAGAGAAACTTTTGTTTTTCTCTTTGGGCCACCCCGCCTTGGTGGGAAACGGCCGATTATTTGAAAGAAAGAAAAGAAACATGCAAGTTTTCAGGTACATCTTGCTACTTCTACTTACACGTAGGTTACACTTCAATTACATGTGTTTTTTTTTTTTTTTCCCCAACAAGTCGGCCATCTCCCACCGAGGCAGGGTGACCCAAAAAGAAAGAAAATCCCCAAAAAGAAAATACTTTCATCATCATTCAACACTTTCACTTCATACATAATCACTGTCTTTGCAGAGGAGCTCAGATACGACAGTTTAGAAGATTTCTCCAAACTGTCAATATCCCAAACATTGTACTTACCATTTCCAGGACTCAAGTCCAACTAAATCAATTAACTGGTTTCCTTGAATCCCTTCACAAAATATTACCCTGCTCACACTCCAACAGCTCGTCAGGTCCCAAAAACTATTCATTTACATTCACTCCTATCTAACACGCTCACACATGCTTGCTGGAAGTCCAAGCCCCTCGCCCACAAAAACTCCTGTACTCCCTCCCTCCAACCTTTTTGAGGATGATCCCTACCCCGCCTTCCTTCCTTCCCCTACAGATTTATACGCTCTCCAAGTCATTCTACTTTGATCCAATCTCTCTAAATGACCAAACCACCTCAACAAGCCCTCTTCAGCCCTCTGACAAATACTTTTAGTAACTCCACACCTCCTCCTAATTTCCACACTCTGAATTTTAGGCATAATATTTACACCACACATTGCCCTTAGACAGAACATCTCCACTGCCTCCAGCCGCCTCCTCGCTGCAGCATTTGCAACCCATGCTTCACACCCATATAAGAGTGTTGGAACCACTATACTTTTGTACATTCCCTTCTTTGGCTCCATGAGTAATGTTTTTTGTCTCCACAGATACCTCAATGCACCACTCACCTTTTTTCTTTCATCAATTCTATGGTTAACCTCATCCTTCATAAACCCATCCGCTGACAAGTCAACTCCCAAATATCTGAAAACATTCACTTCCATACTCCCTCTCTCCAATGTGATATCCAATTTTTCTTTATTTAAATCGTTTGATACCCTCATCACCTTACTCTTATCTATGTTCACTTTCAACTTTCTACCTTTACACACTCTCCCAAACTCGTCCACTAACCTTTGCAACTTTTCTTTAGAATCTCCCATAAGCACAGTATCATCAGCAAAAAGTAACTGTGTCAAATCCCATTTTGCATTTGATTCCCCATAATTTAATCCCACCCCTCTCCCCAACACCCTAGCATTTACTTCTTTTACAATCCCATCTATAAATATATTAAACCATGGTGACATTACACATCCCTGTCTAAGACCTTCTTTCACCGGGAAGTAATATCCCTCTCTCCTACACACCCTAACCTGAGCCTCACTATCCTCATAAAAAACTCTTTACAACATTCAGTAACTTCTTTCTTCTTTCAACACGTCGGCCGTTTCCCACCTAGGCAGGGTGGCCCAAAAGGAAAAAGGAAAGTTTCTCCTTTTACATTTAGTCTTCATCTTTCAACAAGTCGGCCGTTTCCCACCAAGGTGGGGTGGCCCAAAGAGAAAAACAATAGTTTCTCTTTTTAACTTTAGTAATATATACAGGAGAAGGGGTTACTAGCCCCTTGCTCCCGGCATTTTAGTAGCCTCTTACGACACGCATGGCTTACGGAGGAAGAATTCTGTTACATTTCCCTATGGAGATAAGAGGAAATAAGAACAAAAACTAGTAAGAAAATAGAGGAAAACCCAGAGGGGTGTGTATATATATGCTTGTACATGAATGTGTAGTGTGACCTAAGTGTAAGTAGAAGTAACAAGACATACCTGAAATCTTGCATGTTTATGAGACAGAAAAAAGACACCAGCAATCCTACCATCATGTAAAACAATTACAGGCTTTCGTTTTACACTCACCTGGCAGGATGGTAGTACCTTCCTGGGCGGTTGCTGTCTACCAACCTACTATCTATAATGACAGTAATATACGTGTAGTTATTAAAATGATGATTATTGCTATTACATATAGTATTTTATAAATGTATACAATACCATTTACCTATAAAATGCAAAAACTTAGGATATACAGTATCTAACGGTTGACAGATTTATGCATAAACAACATTAGATTTTTTTTTTTTTCAACATGTCGGTCGTGTCCCCATGGAGACTCTATCATATGCCTTTTCTAAATCCATAAATGCAATGAAAACATCCTTACCTTTATCTAAATACTGTTCACATATATGCTTCAATGTAAACACTTGATCTACACATCCCCTACCCACTCAGTAAACTTCTTTCTTTCAACACGTCGGCCGTTTCCCACCGAGGCAGGGTGTCCCAAAAGGAAAAACGAAAGTTTCTCCTTTTACATTTAGTAATATATTCAGGAGAAGGGGTTACTCAGTAAACTTATTCCCCTATAATTCTTACAATCTCTTTTATCCCCTTCCCTTTATATAAAGGATGAGGTTAACCATAGAATTGATGAAGGAAAAAAGGTGAGTGGTGCATTGAGGTATCTGTGGAGACAAAAAACGTTATCCATGGAGGCAAAGAAGGGAATGTACGAAAGTATAGTGGTACCAACACTCTTATATGGGTGTGAAGCATGGGTTGCAAATGCTGCAGCGAGGAGGAGGCTGGAGGCAGTGGAGATGTCCTGTCTAAGGGCAATGTGTGGTGTAAATATTATGCAGAAAATTCGGAATGTGGAAATTAGGAGAAGGTGTGGAGTTACTAAAAGTATTTGTCAAAGGGCTGAAGAGGGGTTGTTGAGGTGGTTTGGTCATTTAGAGAGAATGGAGAGCGTATAAATCTGTAGGGGAAGGAAGGCGGGGTAGGGGTCGTCCTAGAAAAGGTTGGAGGGAAGGGGTAAAGGAGGTTTTGTGGGCGAGGGCTTGGACTTCCAGCAAGCATGTGTGAGCGTGTTAGATAGTAGTGAATGGAGACGAATGGTTTTTGGGACATGACGATCTGTTGGAGTGTGAGCAGGGTAACATTTTGTGAAGGGATTCAGGGAAACCAGTTAATTGATTTAGTTGGACTTGAGTCCTTGAAATGGGAAGTACAATGCCTGCACTTTAAAGGAGGGGTCTGAGATAGTGACAGCTGGGAGGGACTTTTCTCAGCTGTCGTATCTGAGCTCCTCTGCAAAGACAGTGATTATGTATGAGTGTGGTGAAAGTGTTGAATGATGATGAAAGTATTTTCTTTTTGGGGATTTTCTTTCTTTTTGGGTCACCCTGCCTTGGTGGGAGACGGCCGACTTGTTGAAAAAAAAAAAAAAATGTATTACTTATTACCAAACCTCTTTCAACACATAGCTCAATTAAAGGCTTCCCATTTACATATACCCCTGGCACCCCAAATTCAACTACTACTCCCTCCACAACAATTTTACCCACTTTAGCATTAAGATCCCCAACCACAAGTACTCTCTCACTTTGTTCAAAACTCCCCACGCACTCACTCAACATTTCCCAATATCTCTGTCTCTCCTCTACACTTCTCTCTTCTCCAGGTGCATAAACACTTACTATAACCCACTTTTCACATCCAGCCTTTATTTTACTCCACATAATCCTTGAATAACATCTTGTAGGAGTGTGGAAGAGCCAGTTGTGAGTGTGGGGGAAGTTCGTGAGGCAGTGGGTAGAATGAAAGGGGGTAAGGCAGCTGGGATTGATGGGATAAAGATAGAGATGTTAAAAGCAGGTGGGGATATAGTTTTGGAGTGGTTAGTGCTATTATTTAATAAATGTATGGAAGAGGGTAAGGTACCTAGGGATTGGCAGAGAGTGTGTATTGTTCCTTTGTATAAAGGCAAAGGGGACAAAAGAGAGTGCAAAAATTATAGGGGAATAAGTCTGTTGAGTGTACCTGGTAAAGTGTATGGTAGAGTTATTATTGAAAGAATTAAGAGTAAGACAGAAAGCAGGATAGCAGATGAACAAGGGGCTTTAGGAAAGGTAGGGGTGTGTAGACCAAGTGTTTACAGCGAAACATATAGGTGAACAGTTTTTGGATAAGGGTAAAGAGGTTTTTGTGGCATTTATGGATTTGGAAAAGGCGTATGATAGGGTGGATAGGGGGGCAATGTGGCAGATGTTGCAGGTGTATGGAATAGGAGGTAGGTTACTGAAAGCAGTGAAGAGTTTTTATGAGGACAGTGAGGCTCAAGTTAGAGTGTGTAGGAGGGAGGGGGACTATTTCCCAGTAAAAGTGGGCCTTAGACAAGGATGTGTGATGTCACCGTGGTTGTTCAATATATTTATAGATGGGGTTGTAAGAGAAGAGAATGCGAGGGTCTTGGCAAGAGGTGTTGGGCTAAAAGATAAAGAAGCAAATACAAAGTGGGAGTTGTCACAGTTGCTTTTTGCTGATGACACTGTGCTTTTGGGAGATAATGAAGAGAAGTTGCAGAGGTTGGTGGATGAATTTGGTAGGGTGTGTAAAAGAAGAAAATTGAAAGTGAATATAGGAAAGAGTAAGGTGATGAGGATAACAAAAAGATTAGGTGACGAAGGATTGGATATCAGATTGGAGGGAGAGAGTATGGAGGAGGTGAATGTATTCAGATATTTGGGAGTGGACATGTCAGCAGATGGGTCTATGAAGGATGAGGTGAATCATAGAATTGATGAGGGAAAAAGGGTGAGTGGAGCACTTCGGAGTCTGTGGAGACAAAGAACTTTGTCCATGGAAGTAAAGAAGGGAATGTATGAGAGTATAGTTATACCAACACTCTTATATGGGTGTGAAGCATGGGTGATGAATGTTGCAACGAGGAGAAGGCTGGAGGCAGTGGAGATGTCATGTCTGAGGTCAATGTGTGGTGTGAATATAATGCAGAGAATTCGGAGTTTGGAAATTAGGAGGAGGTGCGGGATTACCAAAACTATTATCCAGAGAGCTGAGGAGGGGATGTTGAGGTGGTTCGGACATGTAGAGAGAATGAAACGAGACAGAATAACTTCGAGAGTGTATAAATCTGTAGTGGAGGGAAGGCGGGGTAGGGGTCGGCCTAGGAAAGGTTGGAGGAGGGTAAAGGAAGTTTTGTGTGCGAGGGCTTGGACTTCCAGCAAGCATGTGTGAGCGTATTTGATAGGAGTGAATGGAGACAAATGGTTTTAATACTTGACGTGCTGTTGGAGTGGAAGCAAGTAACATTTATGAAGGGATTCAGGGAAACCGGCAGGCCGGACTTGAGTCCTGGAGATGGGAAGTACAGTGTCTGCACTCTGAAGGAGGGGAAGGAGATAGGAAGGAGAGGGAGAGGGAGGTAGGAAGGACGTGGGAGAGAGGAGGTAGAAGGACGAGGGAGAGGAGGGTAGGAAGGACGAGGAGAGAGGGAGGGTAGGAAGGACGAGGGAGAGGGAGGGTAGGATGGATGGAAGGACGAGGGAGACTACGACCTTGTTTCAGTACCCTCTCTGTACTAAGTATAGTCCAAGACATTCATACCACTCTCACCAAACCTAACCACTCCCTGCCCCCCGTGTTAATGTTGCAGTTTTATAACTGTAGTATAAGCACGCCCCTGGCAAGACAGTAATGGAGTGAATGATAGTGAAAGATTTTTTTTCGGGCCACCCTGCCTTGGTGGGAAACGGTCGATGGGGTGTTAATGTTGCAGTTTTATAACTGTAGTGTAAAGCACCCCTCTGGCAAGACAGTGATGGAATGAATGATGATGAAAGTTTTTCTTTTTCGGGCCACCCTGCCTTGGTGGGAATCGGCCGATGTGTTAAAAAAAAAAAAAAAAAAATAATCCTTGAATTTATACATTTATATTCTCTCTTTACCTGCCATAACTGATTATTCAACATTATTGCCACTTCTTCTTTAGCTCTAACTCTATTTGAAACCCCTGACCTAATCCCATTTATTTCTTCCCACTGAAACTCTCCTACCCCCTTCAGCTTTGTCTCACTTAAAGCCAGGACATCCAGCTTCTTTTCATTCATAACATCTACAATCATCTCTTTCCTATCATTCGCACAACATCCATGCACATTCAGACATCCCACTTTGACGGTTTTCTTCTTTTTCTTTTTAATAATCTATACAGGAAAAGGGGTTACTAGCCCATTGTTCCCGGCATTTTAGTTGACTTTTACAACACGCATGGCTTGCAGAGGAAAGATTCTTATTCCACTTCCCCATGGATATGAAAGGAAAAGCAATAAGAACAAGAACTATTAAGATAAAATCAAAGAAAACTCAGATGAGTGTTTATACAAAACGTGTACATGCATGTGTAGTGTGACCTAAGTGTAAGTAGAAGTAGCAAGACATACCTGAAATCTTGCATGTCTTTCTTCTTTCTTTCAACACGTCGGCCGGTTCCCACCGAAGCAGGGTGGCCCAAAAGAAAAAATGAAAGTTTCTCCTTTTACATTTAGTAATATATACAGGAGAAGGGGTTACTAGCCCCTTGCACCCGGCATTTTAGTCACCTCTTACGACACGCATGGATTCACTTACGGAGGAAGAATTCTGTTCCACTTCCCCATGGAGATAAGAGGAAATAAGAACAAGAACTAGTAAGAAAATAGAAGAAAACCCAGAGGGGTGTGTGTATATACATATGCTTGTACATGAATGTGTAGTGTGACCTAAGTGTAAGTAGAAGTAGCAAGACATACCTGAAATCTTGCATGTACAAGCATATATATATACAGTGGACCCTCGGTATTCGAACATTCTTCATTCCAGAATGCTGCTCAAGTGCTGTTACCAAACAAAATTATTCCCATAAGGAATGATGTAAATTAGATTAGTCCATTTCAGACCCCCAAAAATACACTTATAAAAGCACTTACAATAATAAACTTACATAAAAGGGCGAGTTTGGAGTGTTCGAATAGCGAGGGTCTACTGTATACGTATATATATATACATACCCCTCTGGCTTTTCTTCTATTTTCTTACTACTTCTTCTTCTTGTTTATTTCCTCAAAACCGAAATTCTTTCAATACTTGTTGAGATATAAAGGCATAAAGTTAAAAGTCGATGGCCCACTGATGGCAACATCAGCAATTGCTGTGTCCTCTACATGTTTCTATTTTATTATTTTGTATTTTTTTTTTTTTTTTTTACATTTTCCAGTAACTTTTGTGGCCCATGAGACCCATGTAATGTACAGCGTACATATATCCACCCACTGAATGCAACACAGTACCTGCACTGAAAGGGTTAAAGTGTTCCCACTCTGATAAACTCTTGATGGCAATCTTTCCTTTGTAGTTTACCTTTTGATGGTTTCAGGGACTATTATTTTTTTCTCAATGGTATGTGCATGCAGCATATTTCTTGTGTCATTTCAGTTCAATTTTTTCATATTTCTTCAGGAAATCAGGAAATGGGCTTCCACCATATGAAACAGTGACTGACAACACTGGCAGGGTCAGAAGACGAGCCATTTTCTCTGATAACTTGGAGGATGCAGAAAATGGTGATGAATCAGGCAGTGAGGATGATGATGAAGATGAAGATGAGGATATGGATGATGATGATATGGATGATGATGATGATGGTGAAACAGAAAATGAAGAAGAGGAAGATAATGCAATAGGTCCCCTTAGAAAAAAATTCAAGGTTTGTATATGATTTGCTACTTTTTGAGACTGGGCCCCCTACCCTTACTAAGGAAAATCCCCCAAAATCAAATATTTCCACTTCAAGCTATTTCCAGTCTGAAACTGACCAAAATCATCTCAGTTCTACTAGGTACCAAGAAACAGCCAGTAAAACCATAAAAATGGCTTTAGAAAACAGCTCAAAGTTGCTATTTTAAACCAAAAGCAAGGTCAGTCGTTTGCTTTTATATTGTGCACTCTCACCGCACAGACCCATTCTCTCGTGTCTAGGCCAAAATTTACCACTTGCAGCATATTTGAGGGAGCTGTAACACTGGCTTCACTGGCGTACAGTGAGCCCCCGGTTCTCGTCGGCAATCCGTCACAGAGGGCCCGTCAGCCACCAGTTTGGTCGAACTCCGATTCTATTTTCCCCATAAGAAATACAGTGGACCCCCGAGTTTCGTAAAAACTTCACTCCTGAAGTCTGCTCAAGTGCCATTACCGAACGAATTTACTCCCTTAAGGAAAAATTTCACGTAGGTTAGTCTATTTCAGACCCCCAAAAATACACTTCCACAAGAACTTACAAAATTATACTTACATAATTGCACGATTTCCGGGGTATTCGTTAACCGAGGGTCCACTGTACAGTGGTACCTCGAGTTACGATATTTTTTCGTTCGAGAATGCTGTTCAAGTGCCATTACCAAACGAATTTATCCCCATAAGGAATAATGTAAAATAGACTAATCCTTTTACACCCCCAAAAATATACCTACAAAAGCATTTAAAAAAATAAACTTACATAAAAGGGCGATTTTGGGGACCATCGTAACTCGAGGTACCACTGTAATGATAATAAAATTAATCCGTTCCAGACATCCAAAAGTATTAAAATAAAATATTTTTAGAACTTTTTGACATTAAATTAAACACAATTTTATAAAAAAAATAAGAAATAAATAGTACAATAACATGTCACTTACATTTATTGAAGAGTTGTTGATGTGTGGAGGACGGGAGGAGGGAAGAAGGTGGTACCTGCTAGTGTTTGGAAGGGGAATCCCCTTCCATTAACACTGCAGGTACCAAGTTCTTTTCTGGGGTTACTGGCCTTTTTCTTTGAATGCTACACTCCCTGCATGAATGCTAAACTCCCTGCATGCCTACTACACTCCCTGCATCCTTGCTACACTCCCTGCATGCCTGCTACACTCCCTGCATCCTTGCTACACTCCCTGCATCCTAGCTACACTCCCTGCATCCTTGCTACACTCCCTGCATCCTGCTACACTCCCTGCACACTCCTGCACTCCTGCTACATCCCTGCATCCTGCTACACTCCCTGCATCCTTGCTACACTCCCTGCATCCTTGCTACATCCCTGCATCCCTGCTACACTCCCTGCATCCCTGCTACACTCCCTGCATCCTGCTACACTCCCTGCATCCTGCTACATTCCCTGCATCCTGCTACACTCCCTGCATCCTTGCTACACTCCCTGCATCCCTGCTACACTCCCTGCATCCTTGCTACACTCCCTGCATCCTTGCTACACTCCCTGCATCCTTGCTACACTCCCTGCATCCTTGCTACACTCCCTGCATCCTTGCTACACTCCCTGCATGCCTGCTACACTCCCTGCATAAATGCTACACTCCCTGCATGAATGCTTCACTCCCTGCACATTCTTTACCACAGGCTTGGCACTAGGAGCTTTCTTTGGGCCCATGGTGGCTTATTTAGCAGTTGCAAGCACTAAAAACACTGGAATAATGACAATATATATGGTATGAATGCGTGGGTAGTGTTCGCTCGCTTGTAAACAATAACACACTGAGTGCCTGGGTGCCCAGCTGGGCCACGGCCACACGCGTACGCGTCCGGGACGGATAGCCGACTCGCCCAACTCCGAGTGGCCGCCTAATACCGAGTCAAAAATATTGTAAAAAAAACCCGTCGAACACCGATTTGGCCGAGCTCCGACGCCGTCGAACACCGGGGGTTCACTGTATATCTATCAGGGAGACAGCAGGGGTTAAAGCTAAAATATATGGTGATTTATAATGAATAGGAGCAGAAAAGAGTGGTATTCATAATAATTTTTTAGCTTTATTTTTGTCATACTGAAACCAGACTTAATTTTCTCATTAGATTTCATTAAAAATACATATTACTTAACCTTTTCATTGTCAGTCCCATAATATTATGGCTTTGAAGCCAGTGTCAGTCCCGTAATACTACACCAAAATTCTAGTGGGTTATAATCTTGCAGAGAAAACTGGTAGACCTACGTGTGAGAGAATGGGTCTGAGTGGTCAGTGTGCGCAGTATAAAAAAATCCTGCAGCACACAGTGCATAATGAGAGGAAAAAATACTGCGACCGTTTTTTTTTTTTTTTAAAGCGACTTTTCGATGTATTTTTGTATGGTAACTATGGTTGTATTCTCGTTTTCTTGGTATCATTTGATAGAACTGGGTGATATATTACACGAAAAGAAATGATTTTGAATGGTTTACAGACTAAAAGTAGCTTGAAGGTGAGCTAAAATTAGCAGAAATGATTGATTTTTGACGATGTTCAAGAGTAAACAAATCATTTCAGGCATCCAATACACGTCAACTTGTGGGTCTATTGTGCATTCACGAATGTGCTGATATTATTTATACAATTATTACAACTATGCAGTAGTCTGAATAACAGTAAATCTTCTATTTTTTTGTGTGAAAAATTCAAAATGAAAAGCAAGCGTAATATAAGAGAGGCCTGGAGACATGACTAATGAACACACAAAATTTTATTTTAGTGCCAGGAATGTCTGCATTGTTTATTCTAGCCCCTATTTTGAAATTGGTCTTTCTTGAATTTTGTGTGAAATTGGCCAAATTACTAATTTCTGATCACTTTTTTTCGGGTAGTTGAAATAGGTAAATGAGCGGTTTCTTGTACTCAATCAATAGAATAAAAGGAGTTCTCGTGAAATAGCTCTGAGTTTGGTTGAGTGGAGCAAAGGAATTGGCCCAAAATAGGGCTCAAATTGGGCGAATTCGCCAATTCATTAATATCGCCAAGACCGCTAACTTTGCGAGAGCGTAATTCTGTAAGTTTTCCATCAAATTTCATACTTTTAGTTTCCTTACTTTCGGAAAAAGATTATCATTCCATAAGAATTTTTTTTTTTAAATTCTTCGACACTATGAATGAAATGGGACCAAGTATATGGGTCCCATTTCATTCATCACTGACTTGTTACTGCACATTCTCCCTAGTTAACTACTCCATACAACACACTTGGCCCTTGCTTAATTCTAGCTTTTGTAACACAAATTTGTCACAGTATTTTCTTTTCTTACTTCTGCTACCAAAAGTTTAAACAAGATAAATTGTGGCTCACATTAATGCAATTGATCATGGTTGAGATGGAGGTTGAGCAGGCATACTACTTGTGCAGTTAAGATGGTCAGTTGAATTGTGTTGGATAAATACATGAGTGAGTGTGGGTGAATGTGAGTTAGACCTGACTAGCTTGTGCTACTAGGTCAGATGCCTTGCTCCTCCCTTAAGTGAATGTGACTGACCTGACTAGGTTAAGGCATTGGCTTAAGTCGGTGGGAGAATTGGACCTGCCTTGCATGGGCCAGTAGGCCTGCTGCAGTGTTCCTTCTTTCTTATGTTCTTATGAATGTGTTTCCTTCTTTAGGTCACCATGCCTTGGCGAGAAATGGCCACTGAGGTAAAAAGCAAAAAGTCTTAACCCTTTGACTGTTTCGGTCGTATATATACGTCTTACGAGCCACTGTTTCGGACGTATCTATACGCCTAAATTCTAGTGGCCTCAAATCAAACAGGAGAAAGCTGGTAGGCCTACATGTGAGAGAATGGGTCTGTGTGGTCAGCGTGCGCAGTATAAAAAAAATCGAGCAGCCAGTGGTGCATTGTGGGAATGCCATTTCAGTAGTCCTTGTTCAGCATGCCTAGCAGTAAGAATTATGACTCCTTGGGGCATCTGGGACTGTTCTCTTCCTCAATGACAGCTCTAACACAGATGGAAGTGTCTCTGAAGATGAATTTCATGATTTTGAGGAGTTTGTGACCGAAAGAAATGCCCAGGATACCAGAAGGAAGGAAGGAAGGAAAAAAGAAAAAAAGTAAGGAAGGAAGGAAGAGATGAGAGGAAGGAAGGAAGGAAAGAAGAGATGAAAGGAAGGAAAGAAGGAAGGAAGGAGGAAAAGAAGGAAGGAAAGAAGAAAGAAAGAAAGGAAGGAGAGATGAGAGGAAGGAACAAAAGAAGAAAGAAAGAAAGGAAGGAGAGATGAGAGGAAGGAAGGAACAAAAGAAGTAAGAAAGGAAGGACAAAAAAAAGGAAGGAATGAATAAAGGAAGGCAGGAAGGAAGAGATGAGAGGAAGGAAGGAAGGAAATAAGTAAGAAAGGAATGAAGGAAGAAAGGAAGCTAGGAAGGAGGTTGTGGGGAAGACATGGGTCCCCTTTTGTGTTGACAGGTTGACAGCAGTGAGGGTGGTGAGTAATGGTATAATATGTCATTTTGACAGCTGGCTTACCCTGACTCAGCAAATTTATATGTCCACACACACAACTTCAAGCTCTAAGGGAAGTTGATGGAAAGTGTCCAGTCATTATATATGTGTATATATAGAAACCAGAAGGAAGGAGACGAAAGAAAGGAAGGTAGGCATGTAGGAAGGAAGGTAGGAAGGAAGGTAGGCAGGAAGGAAGGAAGGAATGACAACCCAGAAACAACAACCAGCTTCCAGAAGCTAATAGCAATTCTATGAAGTGTCCAGTGATTATATATGCATATATAGAAACCAGAAGGAAGGAAGAAAGGAAGGACGAGATGAAAGGAAGGAAGGTTAGAAGGAATGTAGGAAGGAAGGAAGGTCGGAATGATGACCCAGACACAACAACCAGCTTCCAGAAGCTTATTGCAGTTCTAGGCACGTGTCCAGTGACTATGTGTGTATTTATAGAAACCAGAAGGAAGAAAGGAAGGACGAGATGAAAGGTAGTAAGGAAGAAAGGTAGGTAGGAAGGAAGGAAGGTAGGTATGTAGGAAGGAAGGAAGGAATGACAACCCAGACGACCATCAACCTAGGATAACTACCTAACACAACTGCCTGCTACTACTTTATAGAAAACTGCTCAAAGAGATGTTTTGTCTGTGCATATACAAAAAAACGCCCACAAAAATGCAGAGACACTCGTTTTATGTGTGAGGAATGTAAAACACCACTGTGCATGGAACCATGTTTCAAAGAGTTCCACAAGCTGCAGAACTTATATGAACATGTCCAGTGACTGTACATTTGTATATATATTATAGAACAATAGTAATAAAGATTTTTTTGTATTGTTCATTTGTGTAAACAAGTTTTGTAAACAATATAAAGATACTAATGTTTATGCTATTATTGTGTTGCATACAACGAATGTATATATATACATTACACCTTACCTTGGTCTCACAGGCCACATAAGTTACGTAAAAAAAGAAAATATTGAAAAAAACAAGAAATCTACGAATGGAAGTAAACAAATGTTTACTGAGTGAGCGGCAATCGCCGCTGTTGCCATACGCAGCTCATTTTCTGCCAACTTTACACCTCCATATCTCGGTAAGTATTGATGGCAAAAATCTGTTTTTAGGATAAAAACAATCAGAAAAATAATCTTAACATTTTGATAAGAAAATATATATATTTTTTTTTTTTTTTTTTTTTTTTTTTTGGAATATTTTGCGACAACAGAATGGCACTCAGGATTGAGGGTTGCGACAGTCAAAGGGTTAACATACCAGACTTCTCCACTGAGGTGAGGTGACCCCCCAAAAATAAGGAAAAATATTAATCATTATTTATTCAGTCACTGTTTTGACAGAAGTGTGCTGACATCACAGTTCAGATTGCCCTCCAAACTGTAACATTCTCACATCTTCAGCTACTTACCTGTATATATTGTACAGTAGTAATTGTTTGTGGTGTACTTTAATTATTTTAACACATCAGCAGTTTCTCACCGAAGCAGGGTGACCCAAAAAGAAAGAAAAACCCATAATCACTGTCTTTGCAGAGGCGCTCGTACGACAGTTTAGAACTCCCTCCAAACTGCCAATATCCCAAACCCCTTCTTTAACCCTTTGACTGTCTGAGGCCCCTCTCTGAAACTGTCATTCTATGTCGGGAAATATTCGAAAAAAAAAATTTCTTATCAAAATGTTAAGATTATTTTTCTGATTGTTTAAATCCCCCCAAAAAAAAATTTCAATCAGTATTTACCGAGATATAGAGGTGTAAAGTTGGCATAAAGTGAGCCGCGTATGGCAACAGCGGCGAATGCCGCTCACCCGGTAAACTTTGGTTTACTTCTTTTCGTAGGTTTCTTGTTTTTTTTCACTATTTTATTTTTTTACGTAACTTATGTGGCCTGTGAGAAAAAAGTAAGGTGCAATGTATATATATACACTCGTTGTATGCAACACAATAATCGCACAAACATTAGTATCATTATATTGTTTACAAAACTTGTTTACACCAACCAACAATAAAAATTTTTTTATTACTATTGTTTTATAATATATATATACACATATATAATGACTAGACTCTTTCCATCAACTGCAATTAGCACTTCAAAGCTCCAAGCTATGTGTGTGTGTGTGTGTGTGGGGGGGACATCTAAATTTGCTGAGTCAGGGTAAGGCAGCTGTCAAAATGACATATTATACCATTACTCACCACCCTCACTGCTGTCAACCTGTCAACACAAAAGGGACCCATGTTGTCTTCTCCACAACCTCCTTCCATTCCTTCATACCTACCTTCCTAGCTTCCTTTCTTCCTTCATTCCTTCCTTTCTTTCTGCCTTCCTTACATATTTCCTTCCTTCCTTCCTCTCGTCTCTTCCTTCCTGCCTTCCTTCCTTTCTTCCTTTATTTCTTCCTTCCTTTCTTACTTCTTTTGTTCCTTCCTTCCTCTCATCTCTTCCTTCCTTCCTTTCTCTCTTTCTTTCTATCTTACTTCCTTCCTTCTTCCTTTCCTCCTTCCTTACTTCTTTCCTTCCTTCCTCTCATCTCTACTTCCTTCCCTCCTCTCATCTCTTCTTTCCTTCCTCACATCTCTTCCTTCCTTCCTTACTTTCTTCTTTTTCTTCCTTCCTTCCTTCCTTCTGTTATCCTGGGCATTGCTTTCAGTCACAAACTCCTCAAAACCATGAGATTTATCTTCAGAGACACTTCCATCTGTGTTAGAGCTATCATTGAGGAAGAGAAATGTCCCAGATGCGCCAAGGACTCAAATAATTCTTACCGCTAGGCATGCTCAACAAGGGCTACTGAAATGGTGTTCCCACAATGCACCAGTGGCTGCCCGATTTTTTTAATACTGCGCACACTGACCAAACAGACCCATTCTCTCACATGTGGGCCTACCAGCTTTCTCCTGCTTGATTTGAGGTCGCTAGAATTTAGGCATATAAATACGTCCGAAACATTGGCTCGTAAGACGTATATATACGACCGAAACAGTCAAAGGGTTAAAGTGCAGGCATTGTACTTTCCATTTCCAGGACTCAAGTCCAGCTAACCGGTTTCCCTGAGTCCCTTCACAAAATATTACCCTGCTCACACTCCAACAGCTCGTCAGGTCCCAAAAAACCATTCGTTTCCATTCACTCCTATTTAACACGCTCACGCACATTTGCTGGAAGTCCAAGCCACTCGCCCACAAAACCTCCTTTACCCCCTCCCTCCAACCTTTTCAAGGATGACCCCTACCCCACCTTCCTTCCACTACAGATTTATATGCTCTCCAAGTCATTCTGCTTTGTTCCATTCTCTCTAAATTACCAACCCACCTCAACAACCCCTCTTCAGCCCTCTGACTAATACTTTTGGTAACTCCATACCTCCTCCTAATTTCCACACACCGAATTCTTTGCATAATATTTACACCACACATTGCCCTTAGACAGGACATCACTGCCTCCAGCTGCCTCCACGCTGCAGCATTTACAACCCATGCTTCACACCCATATAAGGGTGTTGGTTTCACTATACTTTCATACATTCCCTTCTTTGCCTCCATGGATAACTTTTTTTGTATCCACAGATACCTCAACGCACCACTCACCTTTTTTTACTTATGTGGTACTATTATACAGTAGGGCTCCACTTTTATAGCAGGTTAGGTTCCAGGCTATCGCCGGAAAGCAGAACGCCATTTTTTTCCATTTATAAATGTATATAAATGCCAGACAACAAGTTTACACTAACTTATATTAAGTTAGTAATAGAACTAGGCATTAAAAAACACAATAAAAAGTAAAATACATAGTACGTCTATTAATGTAGGGCGAGAGGTGAGCAGTACTTATTTGTAGGAAGTCAGGTGTAAGTAGCCCTGGCTCCCCATCCCAAACTTAATATATATATATGATATTTAAAGCAGCCCAGAGAGATAAAATACACATACAGTACACTCATTATTTACCTTAAAATATTTGTAGTCTTAATGTTGAATGAGAGGTGAATAGTATTTATTTGTAGGAAGTCAGTGTAGGTAGCCGGTAGGTGTAGCCCGCCTGGGCTACACCTACCAGCTACCTACACTGCGGCCCAGAGCCATATTATTATCATTGACATACCTTCTTCACTGATTTTATTCGTTTCTAACAACTACCTTTAGATGCCATCATAAACGAAGGGAGAAGTAATGAATAAGTCATGCCGAGAATTGTAAACAAAAGCGGAGTGACTAGGCCAAACACAGATTCATACACATTTTCTTTGGGGCTGGACCAGAGAAAACGTAATGTTTTCCCTCCGCCCGGCATATAAAAATAGCATGTTTATATGCTATGTAACGTGTTTCTTATATAATTTTGAAGAAAATATCACAGATGGATTAATGAAAATGTCTATATTAACGTAAAATAAGAAATTTAATGTGCCCAAGAGTGATTATTATTAGTACTATTATGTAATGTTTTCCCTCTGCCTGGCAACCACACCTCCATAGCATATAAACATAGCATGTTTATATGCTATGTAATGTGTTTCTTATAGTATAATTTTGAAGAAAATATCATAGATGGGTTAATGAAAATGTCTATGTGATGTAAAATAAGACATTTAATGTGCCCAAGAGTGATTATTATTACATACTACAGTGGAACCTCGGTTTTCGTGATTAATCCATTCGAAAAAGTCTGACGATAAACCGAATCGTACGAAAACGGAAGCAATATTTTCCATAAGAATTAATGTAAATCCAATTACAGTGGACCCCCGAGTTTCGTAAACCCCGGAAATCGTACAATTATGTAAGTATAATATTGTCAGTGCTTGTGGAAGTGTATTTTTGGGGGTCTGAAATAGACTAATCTACGTGACATTTTTCCTTAAGGGAGTAAATTCGTTCGGTAATGGCGCTTGAGCAGACTTCAGGAGTGAAGTTTTTACAAAACTCGGGGGTCCACTGTACTCCGTTCCAGACACCCAAAAATATTAACAAAAAATACATTTTATAGAGAATAACTATAGTTTTACATACAAACAAGGGCATACGAAAACCGAGGTTCCACTGTGTTAGTACGTATTACTATGGCGTTAAGACTAGAGGGACACACTTAGTGATTTTAATGTGTACATGCATGCCAGCACAGTGTGTAAGTATATTTAGGTACAGGTACACAAGTATTATTATCAGAACACATATAAAATATGCAATAACTTTAAAACACTTGAAATTTTGGAAAGTTTCCAGACATAGAGGGATGTGCTCATGGAGAATGTAAACAAACCAGGTAGCGCACGTCATATTAGAAAGACAGGTTGCCGTATAGCGAGTTTGGTCATAATTTGAAATTGCCGTATTAGTGGAACGTCGTAAAGTTGGGCTCTACTGTATATGAAAAAGCTGACAATAGGATGGCATTCTTGCCTTCTCTGCATCATTAAAGTTTTTGCCTAAATTGGAATTCTCTCATTTCTTTCAGAATGGTTTATCTCATAAGAAGAGAAATCAAGATTATGGCCAGGATAGTGATTCAGATGATTATGATTTGGATGGAGACTTGCAAGATGTCAACGCTTTAAAAAGTATTGATGGTAGCATAAAAAGTTGTGTTGACTCAAATATGACACAAGTGAGGAAAGGCTTAGGGTCAAAGAAGCAAATTCCTTGTATAAAATCTAACAAGGATTCTGATGTAAGTGCAAAGATTCAAGGACTGTTAGAAAAGATAAACAAATCAGGTCAAAACCCAAAACAAAAAGCCATAAGTGATGATAGTGGCTTCAGTAATGAGGAAAATGATAGTGATGATTTAATAGATGATTGTAATGATGAAATAGATGGTTCTGATGGTTTACTTCAAGATAATGGATTAAATGTTAAGCCACCTAAAAATCCTGAGATAATTGATAATGATTCAGACGATTCAGACAGTGAAGAAGAGAATGACAAATTAGAGTACCGTAGTGAGATGTTAAAACAAGCAACAGAGAATTTTTACAAGAATCAAAGTACAGTGTCTTATTTAAGGAAATACATTTATGGTGAAGGTAAGTATTAAGTCGGACATTCATGCCATTTATTTTTTAATGGTAGCAAAGTCAAAGTGTTTGTTTCATTCCTAAATGTATAAAGGCAGTGAAGAAATTTTATTTAAAAAAAAATAACATGAAAAGCTCCCTAGGACTGGTATCAAACTTTGTACAGTGGTACCTCGAGTTACGATGGTCCCCAAAATCGCCCTTTTATGTAAGTTTATTTTTTTAAATGCTTTTGTAAGTATATTTTTGGGGGTGTAAAAGGACTAGTCTATTTTACATTATTCCTTATGGGGATAAATTCGTTTGGTAATGGCACTTGAACAGCATTCTCGAACGAAAAAATATCGTAACTCGAGGTACCACTGTATATAGTGTTATTTTATACGTATTATATTAATATGAATAGATGTAATATTTGCTAAATGCTTTTTAATGCACCATAGGTCATATACCTATTGGTAGGCTTAGAATAACCATGCAGCTATTATTTTATCCATATATACAGTAGTCTTTACTTTTTATATAAATTTACTACACACACAATGTCATTGCATCTTTCCAAATAGTCAATGATGCTGAAAAAGGCTCTGATGAAGCAACTGAAGAAGTCGGTGGACTCTTTAAACGACCTACAGTTCCAAAATCCAACACTGGCGAGCCTACTTCTCATGCAGTCTCAGATGATGTAGACACTAGCCGTTACATCCCTCCTGTTCTTAGAAACTGGAGTGTAGAGGAGGTAATGTATGTTAGTGTGTTCCTGTCTGTAATACGGATTGTTTTTATTCTTTCGGACAATGAAAGAGTTACTTAACCTTTCATCTAATATCATTGAAATATCCCTCATATTTTTAAATGCAGTGTAGTTGGGTAATTAACATTAAAGAGGCCATAAATATTTAATATTAATAATATTTAATATTGTAAGTTACTTAGAATTCTTATTTGATTATTGAATACTGTACTATATTAGATATCTGTTACTCTTCACATTCAAACAAATATATTACATATCTCTTCCATAAAAACTGATGACAGAATTGGATATTTGTATGTACAATAAAACAATGGCATTTGCAGATTTGTAGAAAAAAATATAAACGGTTTTATCTACATTGAACACCTAGTGTGTAGCCACCTTCTACAATTATTTCAAGCAAAATACTAAATAGAGGTAAATGTCACATTAATAAGACATTTACATTTTTGTTTATCCAGCTTCAGAACAGTATTCACAACTGTTTTGTAACTGGAAAGTGGAGTGATGATAAGGATGCTGAAACACTCCTAAAGATGGATGATGAAGACCTCTATGGAGACTTTGAAGATCTTGAGACAGGAACAAAAATTGTTGGAACTCCTAAGGAAAATGATGATGATGGAAAAGTTAATGAAGGTAAAATGTGCCACTTTATTCAGCTAAAAGCTTTGTACATTACTCCTAACTTGTTTTTCACATCTTAACTTTACTGGCATCTATAATGTTTTAACATGTATTAAGAGAGGTTTATACTTTTCTTTCTAACAATATCTTGTTTCTTTTTGAGATTCATCTTCTAGTAAAAACCACAAGTGAAGGTTTCACTGGTATGCTTTATGATCTGTTGGTTTCTGTTGCTGTAGTTGCCTTCATGTATTTACTCATTATTATTATTACATTTGTAGGGGAGAGCACTGAACCCATAGGGGTCATAAACACCTGGGAAATGGGGGAAATCAGGTTTGTTCTTAGGGAGGGAGGAAGAGGTGCAGTTCTGTGGTTCAGCAGCCTCTCACCAGTATCAAGGAACCTTTTAATTTATTATTGTTTTCTTTGTTTATATTTTTTTTTATTTTTTAATATGCTGGCCATCTCCCACTGAAGCACAATACAGTGGACCCTCGGTTAACGAATACCCCGGAAATCGTGCAATTATGTAAGTATAATTTTGTAAGTTCTTGTGGAAGTGTATTTTTGGGGGTCTGAAATAGACTAACCTACGTGAAATTTTTCCTTAAGGGAGTAAATTCGTTCGGTAATGGCACTTGAGCAGACCTCAGGAGTGAAGTTTTTACGAAACTCGGGGGTCCACTGTATTTTGTTATGCTCTTTAAACCCACTTTTCTACATGTCACCACCTTAACACCTCCCATATAAAATTAATGCAGTTTCTCTCCATTGATGATTCTGGGGATCACTGCATCTCTAGCACAGTCTGATGGCCCAATCATCTACATTATTTTTTTTTAATTTGGTGGCCATCTCTTGCCAAGGCAGGGTGACCATCTAGATTATTATTATTATTCATAGGGGGTGTGCTAAACTTGTAGGGGTCATGCAGTTCCTGGGAGAATGGAAGACATTCAGGTTCAGTCCAAGGAAGGCGAGGGCAGGTCCGATTCCTTGGGTAAAGAGCTTCTCACTGGTATTAGGGAACCTCCTTTGAGGGGTGATTACAGTGGTACCTCGGTTAACGATGGTCCCCAAACTCGCCCTTTTATGTAAGTTTATTTTTTTAAATGCTTTTGTAAGTGTATTTTTGGGGATCTAAAAGGACTAGTCTATTTTACATTATTCCTTATGGGGATAAATTTGTTTGGTAATGGCACTTGAACAGCATTCTGGAATGAAAAAATATCGTTAACCGAGGTACCACTGTATCTGCAAAATTGCTACTTGCAGCTTGTATTCTCTCACAAACAACACAACCCAGTTGATCAACTGAAGGAAGCCTAAGTTGTTGGCCAAAATATACAGTTCTCTTATCTTTTATTTTCTCTGTACAGTCATCCCTTGGTTTTCGATTGTCTCAGTTTTCGCTCACTTTTTTCATGGAAAAATTGTCTCAGTTTTCGCCGATTGTCTCAGTTTTCGCCGATGGTACGGAACCTGTACACCAGTGCCGCGCACATACAAAGGCCATAGGCCCTCGGTTTTCGTGCATCTCCAAACTCGAACATTTATGTAAGTGTATTTTCGTAAGTGTTGTTGCAAGTGTATTTTTGGGGGTCTGAAATAGACTAACCCACATGACATTATTTCTTAAGGAAGTAAATTCGTTCGGTAATGGCACTTGAGCAGCATTCTAGAACGAATTTTCGACGAAAACCGAGGGACCACTGTATTAACAATTCGTTGTTGTTGGCCCTTGATTATTGTGTGTGACTACTAAATAAGCTACCATGGGCCCAAAGAAAGCTCCTAGTGCCAGTTCTTTGGTAAAGAAAGTGAGGAACACATTAGAAATGAAGAAAGAAATTATAGAAAAATATGATAGTGGTGTACATATTGCTGAGCTCGCCAGGATATACAAGAAAAACCCATCAACCATCAGTTCCATTGTGGTGAAGAGAAAAGAAATCACGGAAGCTAATGTTGCGAAAGGGGTGAATACGATAACGAAACAGAGATCACAAACAATTGAAAATATGGAGAAATTGTTATTGGTGTGGATAAACAAAAAACTGCTAGTGAGTGATAGTGTTGTGCAATCCATCATATGTGAAAAAGCAAGGCAGTTGCATGCCGATCTTGTCAAGAAAATGACTGAAACCAGTGTTGATGTTGATGAATTTAAGGCCAAAACTTCAAGAAGCGAAGTGGCATACACAAGTGTTGTAAGGCATGGTGAGGGTGCCAGTTCAGATAAACATGGGGCTGAAAAATTTGGGGCATTGGGGAATTGCATGGGGTTGGATGTGAGTAGCCAGGATGTGGAAGAGTTGGTGGAGGACCACAATGAAGATCTAACCACTGAAGAGCTGCAAAAGCTTGAGCTGCAACACCATCAAACCACAACTCAGGAAATTGCTTCAGTGGAGGAAGAGAGATGTAAGGTGCCTTCTTCAGAGATTAAGGAGATTTGTGGAATGTGGAGTAGGGTGCATTCATTTGTGGAGGAACATCACCCTGACAAAGATGTTGCAATTCGTCTCATCAACATGTTCAATGACAATCTCTTTTCCCATTTTAGGGACATTTTAAAGAGCTGCCAGACACAGAGCTCTCTGGACAGATATTTAGTGCCACAGGTGTGCAGTGACTCTCAAGCTGGTCCTAGTGGGATTAAAAGACAAAGAAGGGAAGTGACCCCAGATGAGGACTAGGTACCTAGAGTCCTTATGGAGGGGGATTTTCCTTCCAAAAAATAGGGTCTCTTCCCTCTCCCCTCCTCCCTCTCTTCCATCCAGCAACATCAGTCTTCAATAAAGGTAAGTGCCACATAGAGTTCATTCATTTGTGCATGTAAATCTATCTTTAAGGCCCCAAAATTTATTTTTTCCAAACTTCTGGGTTTCTGGAACGGATTAATTAAATTTCTATTAATTCTTATGGGGAAAATAGTTTTGGTTTTCGCCGATTTTGGTTTTAGTTGATCCATCTGGAACGGATTAAACACGATAACCAAGGGATGACTGTATATGCTTGTATCATTAGCTAGTGTTTTATTAAGCTTGAAGTTTGGATATATTGTACAATTTCCCATTTTTCCTGTTCATCTGTATTCAAGCCATATATTTTTAATTATGCATAATTACTTTTCCAAAATAACTTTAGGTAATTTCCATCACATACAGCACCTCCTAGTACATACTAAATCCAGAATTGATGGCATATTTCCATCTTTTTCCTGAGTTTTTGTGTCATGTTGTCACATGAATTAATTCATCCTAAAGGTAAAGTATTTTGATGATTTTCCATCCACTAGTTTCATAAATCACCTACCACAGTTAGTTTCTCTCTAATTAAAATCTATATCAGTAATGATCTTGTACTGAGAGCCCTGGGGCCCACCTGGAATATGCTACACTTCATTTACACTAATATAGGTACAGTGGACCCCCGGAAATCGGCCTTAATCCGTTCCAGAAGCTAGGCCTAAAATCGAACTGGCCGATTTTTAAACCCTTATTTCCCATAAGAAATAATGTAAATACAATTAATTTGTTCCACCCAAAAATATTCACCAAAAATTCATTTTTTTAAAGAATAAATACTATAGTTTTACATACAGAAAACAATGAGAACTAAATATAAAGCACTAATTTTAATGGATAAATGAACAGTTAAATCAGTTTTACCTTTATTGAAGACTCTTGTTGGTGTATGAGAGAGGCGGGAGAGTTTGTTTGGAGGCAGGACAAGATAGTCCTTCAATATGACAATAATATCAACTCTTCAGCTTATTTATCTAGCACAATTCATCAAATATTACATAATAAACAATATTAATAACATAGAAACATAACATAAACTCTAGAATTAATAAAACATGTCATTACGAATGTAAGGATTGGTGGTGGTGTGTTGTTGTTGGGTATAAGGGCCACTGATCATAAGCCGTGGTGGGTGGTAGCAGCAGGCCATCACCACTATTCACACAAAGTACATAATTTATAAATAAGAAATATTTACACTTTAATTTATAAATAAGAAATATTTACACTTTAATTTATAAATAAGAAATATTCACACTTATATAAATAAGAAATATTTACACTTACCTTGGAGGAGATGGTGGCAGAGGGCGGCATCCTTGTCAGTGTCCCTATATTCCTCAAACAACAATGTAGGAGTTAAGTTTCGTGTCGTCATTTTATATCGCTTAATCGCTTAACTTACTTGCTACACTGTTAATGCTACACTTTATCGCTCGCTGGTGCTATAGCCTTTATCGACTTGTGCTGCTTTAGTATTGTACATATCGTAGAATCACTGAAGAAGGTACATTCTCCCCTCTCTTCCTCTTCCACTTTGGTACTTTGCTACAATTTCTTTCTTCAATTCTATCGTGTTTGTCACTTTCTTTACCAAAGGGCTGCCACTATGAAGTTTCTTTGGGCCCATGGTGGCTTATATCACAGTCACAATCAATAAACAAGCACTAAACACAATGAATTTATTGTGATAAACAAAGCTAGACTGGCTCATGACGCCTGCACGCAAGCGTGGTGCAGGCGGACAGGTCTGGTACGTGGGCCGATAATCGGGGAAGGGCCAATAATTGAGCAAAAATTGGGGCAAAAAAAGCGCTCGATTTTCGAGCTGGCCGATAATCAGACCGGCCTATTTGCGGGGGTCCACTGTATTCGCATCTCTGGTGCCAGTGCAATCAGTTATGTTAATTTTGTCCAGTAATTTGCCACTATCAACTACAATCACAGTCAGTGTTTTCTTGTTGTGGACTGGGAGAGTTGGGGCCTCTTGTACAGAAATATGTTTTTCCAATCAACGTGTGCAATTCAATTTTTCCTCTGTCTTTCAATTTTTTGTGCAGTTTCCTATTTCAATACTGCTGATAATAATGATTGCTTCTCTGTCAACAGGTTTCTTAATGTTATTTGCAATGTTTTTTTTATATTTGTGTCTATATTTACAATGGTGGCTATTTGTTTCAGTTTTCTACTTTTTTTTTAAGTCTGTACTTTGCTTGACATCAGTCATATAGCTTTTGTTTTGCATAATTGAATAAGTGAGCATAAATTTGCTTAGAGAGATAAAGTTGTTTTTTATTTTATATCATTCTGATAAATGATTGGCCTTACAGATAATCTTCCAGAAACCAAGAAAGAATTGTCAGCAAGAGAAAAGCTTTTAGAAAAGAAGAGACGCCTGAAAGAGATGTTTGATGCTGAGTATGATGACAAGGGCACTGGTGATTACTTTGATTCCCTCAAAGCAGAAATGAATCAACAGGCTCAGGTGAGTAGATACTTTAAATTACTTCAGAGTAAGGTTATTGCGACCCCAGAATGGTCCCCAATGTATATACCTGTATGATATATTTTATGTATATTTTCCATTTTCTATAATTTTATATTGCTGATATTCTCGATAATAGCTAAATCGTTAATATCTTGCTTTATATTATTATTTGACTTATATTTAACATTATTTGACTTGACTTTTATTTGACTAGGATGTAACATTATAAATGTTCTCATGTTTGTAGTAGTTGCCTTGGAGTTGGCAAACTACCATTTATGACACTACGCTAGTTATACTGCCGGCGTCTAGTTGCTGGGAGGGAGTCACATGATTCCACCTGAGATGGGTGGCTGTTTCTCCTTCCTCGAGAGCACTACGCAGCTGGACATCGTTGAGTCAACACCTCTCTCCTGTCCCTGCTTGTTTTCTCGCCATTTAGACTCAGTTTGGGTAGAGTATGTATTCGGTGGTGAGACGAAACACTTCTCAGGACTCTGTGTAACTCTGTTCACAGAGGATAGACTAGACAGTAATTTTTGACGTTTTTCTGGGTTGTGTGTCATATAGACACTCTGAGATAACTCAGGTCTCTAGCTACAGCTCCTGACCTAATTCGATAAGGCATCTGTGCTCCGTCACAGTTTGGGATTGTTTATGCTGAACCTAGCTTCAGTAGAAAGGGAGTTTTGTGACTGTTTTGGAGGATCTATTGAAGGTCCCCAGTTAGGGTCAATTTTCTATCTCCTGGTTCCTGACGCTGTGTTGCTGTTGCTTGTTATATTTCTTTTCTACGAATTGGTCATTTTACTGGTCAATCAAGCTGTTCTGATTGTCAGTTTGTTAGAGAAGCTAGCTTATGAGAAGTTCAGTCGGACACTGGTTGAGTCGAGTCTTAGAGTTACCTGGAGCTCACTCATACACACATATATTATTATTTGCATATATCTGTATTATTGTACTTACTGACATTGTACCTGATGGTACTTTAGAGTCATTTGGATATATGTGCCCTCAGCACAGCATTATTGTATATGAAAGCAGTGTAGGAGCTAACCTCCTAATTAACCTCCTAATGCATTACTTAATGAACATCCTGATCATATGTACATTTATTTACTTTGAAACCCTAGTCACTAACTTTGTTAATAAACATAATAAATTTTATGCTTTGGTTAGTACCCTACCAGTTGTAATCCTCCTGGAGCTTATTGAATATATCGGATAACTGGACCAGGATACTGACTTTGTTGCAAAAGCCCAGTAACAGGCTGGATGCTAGAAGGGCTATCCTTTCTAGTGTTCACTGGAGATGTCTATTACTAATAGATATCGTGTCTTTTTGTAACAAAGGTTTATATGTGTGTGCATTTTTGATGCCTTGTACACAGAGATTTTCCACATAAGGATTTTTAAAAACACACAAAAACCTGGAAGGAATTTTCTTTTGCAGTCAGCTGCTGAAAGGATAATAGATAGAACTTCTTTTAAAACTGAATAGTACCTATCTAAAATGGTCTTTAAAAAAGGTAGTTTATAATACAGGCACTGGAAATTAAAAAAAAAGTATGATTGATTAAAGAAGGGACACAAACCTTGTTTCTTTTCACTATCAACAAATGAGTAATTACAACTTCTCCTTAGACTCTCCCAAAAGCAGTGTCATCAGCAAAAAGCACCTGTGATAACTCCCAATTTGTATTAGATTCTGCATATTTTAAACCCTCACCTCTCCCCAACTCCCTGGGATTCATTTCTTTTACAACTCCATCTATAAATATGTTAAACACCCATGGTGATAGCACACATCTCTGTCTAAGGCCTACTTTTACTGGAAAATAATCTCTCTCCTACATACCCTAACCTGAGCCTCACTATCCTTATAAAAATTCTTAAAAGCATTCCGTAACCTACCACGTATTCCATACACTTGCAACATTTGCCACATTGCTTCCCTATCCACCGTATCGTATACTTTTTCTAAATCCATAAGAGCAATTTCCATACCTTTATCTAAATATTGTTCACTTATATGCTTCAGTGTAAACACTTGGTCTACATATCCTCTACCCTTTCTAAAGCCTCCTTGTTCATCTGCAATCCTTCTCTCTTTCTTACCTTTAATTCTTTCAATAATAACTGAATCATACTCAACAGGCTTATTCCCCTATAATTTTTACTCTTGTCCCCCCTTCCTTTATATAAAGAAACTATGCATGCTCTCTGCCAGTCCCTAGGTATTTTCCCCTCTTTCATACATTTATTGAACAAACTCACCAACCACTCCAAAACTATATCCCCATCTGCTTTTAACATTTCTATCATGATCCCTTCAATCCAAGCTGCTTTATTCCTTTCATTTTACCCACTGCCTTGCTCACCTCCACCACTCTTACATCTGGCTCTTCCTCACTCCTAAAGGATGTTATATCTCCCTGTTCAATGCATAAAAATTACTGCCTACCTTTATTCATCAACATTTAGCATCTCAAAATATTCCCGCCATCTATTTTGAGCATAGAAAAATAACAGTGATAATCCATGTGACAAACTTTGGAAATACGATACAAAATCCACTAGGCGAGTCAATTTGCAAACAGTTGGTTGCCGAATTGTTCATTATTGCTACAGTCACGGCAAAACAATCTCTTCTCTGTCTACCACAATTGCCATTGCTGGCCACCCACTCCCCCCAATTAGTTTGTTATATAGAGGGTTTACTGTGTGTGTAATATCTTGTGTTTGAAGTTATATTGTATATTTTTCTCTTCCATAGTTAAACCGTCAGGAATTTGAAGGACTTGATGATGACCAGAGGGTACAGTATGAAGGCTATCGCCCTGGCATGTATGTTCGAATGGAGTTTACTCGTTTTCCATGTGAATTCATCACTAACTTTGATCCCAGTTACCCAATCATTGTTGGGGGATTGCTTGAAAACGAAACCAACATGGGATTTATCAGGGTAAGGCTATGGTGCTTTTATTGTTAAATATGGTTTGTTTTATATTGAAGTTATAATATTTAAGACAGATTTTAGAATTACTAGGTATCCTTAACCCTTTGGGGGTTGACAGGCCTTCTCGGAAACCTGTTCCTGGGGTCGAAAATTTTTTGGGAAAAAAAAAAATTCTTATGGAATGATAGAGAATCTTTTTCCGATCATAATGCCACCAAAATTAAGAAATTTGATCGAAAACTAACGTAATTATGCTTTCGCGAAATTAGCAGTATTGATGACATTTACGCATCGGCGATTTCGCCCACTTTGAGCCCTATTTTCGGCAAATTCCAATGTTTCAGTCTACTAAAATTATAGCTATTTCGCTAGAACTCCATTTCTTCTATCGATTGAGTACAAGAAACTGCCTATTTACCAATTCAACTACCCAAAATAGTGGTCAGAAAATGGCAATTTGGCCAATTTCACACAAATTTCAAACGATGCCAATTTCAAAATAGGGTCCAGAATAAACAGGGCAGACATTCCTGGCACTAAAATAACATCTCTGTTCATTAGTCACGTCTCCAGGCCCCTCTTACATTACTTTTGCTTTTCATTTTGAATTTTTATTCTCAAAAAAATAGAAGATTTACTGTTATGTATACAACTGCATCATTGTATAAATGGTATAAATAATATCAGAGCACTTGTGCATGAATATTAGACTCGCCAGTTGATGTATATTGGACGCATGGTGTGATTTGTTTACTCTTGAACATCGCCAAAAATCGAACATTTTCGCTACTTTGAGCTCAATTTCAAGGTACAGTGGTACCTCGGTTAACGATGGTCCCCAAACTCACCCTTTTATGTAAGTTTATTTTTTTAAATGCTTTTGTAAGTGTATTTTTGGGGGGGTCTAAAAGGACTAGTCTATTTTACATTATTCCTAATGGGGATAAATTCGTTTGGTAATGGCACTTGAACAGCATTCTGGAATGAAAAAATATCGTTAACCGAGGTACCACTGTTCTTGTCATTGTCAAACCAATCAAAATCATCTCTATTTCTGTAATATATCTTCCATTCTATCAAATGAGATGAAGAAAACGAGAATACATCAATAAATACCATACGAAAATAGACTGCAAAGTCGCTGTTTTAAACAAAAAAAACGGTCAGAGTTTTTTTTTTCTCATTATGCAGTGTGTGGTGCAGGATTTTTTTTATACTGCGCACACTGACCACATAGACCCATTCTTTCATATGTTGGGCTACCAGCCGTTTCCCACTTAATTTGAGGCCGCTAGAATTTACGCGTACTAGTACGGCACCAACCCCTGCTCGTAAAACGTACTAGTACGGCACCGACCCCCAAAGGGTTAACTGGGATACCTTTATATTTTATTTTTTATTCCACTTCATTTTTAGATGATAATTTGTGAATTTTAGGTAGTAGGTTGGTAGACAGCAACCACCCAGGGAGGTACTACCGTCCTGCCAGGTAACTGTGAAACAGAAACCTGAAACTGTTTTACATGATGGTAGGATTGCTGGTGTCTGTTTTCTGTCTCATAAACACGCTGGAAAACAGGTATATCTAGCTACTTCTACTTACATGTAGGTTACACTACACAGGCATGCACATGCATATATATACATACACACATCTATGTTTTTCTTCTTTTTCTTAATAGCTCTTTTTCTTCTTTATTTCCTCTATTGTCCTTGGGAAAGTGGAAAAGAATTCTTCCTCCGTAAGCCATGCGTGTCGTATAAGGCGACTAAAATGCCAGGAGCAATGGGCTAGTAACCCCTTCTCCTGTACACATTTACTAAAAAAACGAATAAGAAAAGCTTTATAAAACTGGGATGTTTGAATGTGCGTGGATGTAGTGCGGATGATAAGAAAGAGATGATTGGTGATGTTATGAATGAAAAGAAGTTAGATGTCCTGGTTCTAAGCGAAACAAAGCTGAAGGGGGTAGGCGAGTTTCAGTGGGGAGAAATAAATGGGATTGAGTCAGGAGTATCTGAGAGAGTTAGAGTTAAGGAAGGGGTAGCAATAATGTTGAAGGACCAGTTATGGAAGGAGAAGAGGGAATATAAATGTGTAAATTCAAGGATTATGTGGATTAAAATAAGGGTCGGATGCGAAAAGTGGGTTATAATAAGCGTGTATGCACCTGGAGAAGAGAGGAGTGTAGAGGAGAGAGAGAGATTTTGGGAGATGTTAAGCGAATGTATAGGAACCTTTGAACCAAGTGAGAGAGTAATTGTAGTAGGGGACCTAAATGCTAAAGTAGGAGAAACATGTAGAGAGGGTGTGGTAGGTAAGTTGGGGTGCCAAGTGTAAATGAAAATGGGGAGCCCTTTGATTGAACTTTGTATAGAAAGGGGTTTAGTTATAGGTAATACATATTTTAAGAAAAAGAGGATAAATAAGTATACAAGATATGATGTAGGGCGTAATGACAGTAGTTTGTTGGACTATGTATTGGTAGATAAAAGACTGTTGAGTAGACTTCAGGATGTACATGTTTATAGAGGGGCCACAGATATATCAGATCACTTTTTAATTGTAGCTAAAATGGGAGTAAAAGGTAGATGGGATACAAGGAAAATAGAAGCAGTAAGTAAGAGAGAGGTGAAGGTTTATAAACTAAAAGAGGAGGCAGTTAGGGTAAGATATAAACAACTATTGGAGGATAGATGGGCTAGTGAGAGTGTAGGCAATAAGGTTGAAGATGTATGGAGTAGGTTAAAGAATGTATGTTAGAGTGTTCAGCAGAAGTTTGTTGTTACAGGAAAGTAGGTGCGGGAGGGAAGAAGAGCAATTGGTGGAATGATGATGTAAAGAGAGTAGTAAGGGAGAAAAAGTTAGCATATGAGAGGTTTTTACAAAGTAGAAGTGATGCAAGGAGGGAAGAGTATATGAAGAAAAAAAGAGAGGTTAAGAGAGTGGTCAAGCAATGTAAAAAGAGAGCAAATGAGAGAATGGGTGAGATGTTATCAACAAATTTTGTTGAAAATAAGAAAACGTTTTGGAGTGAGATTAATAAGTTGAGGAAGCCTAGGGAACAAATGGATTTGACAGTTAAAAATAGGAGAGGAGAGTTATTAAATGGAGAGTTAGAGATATCGGGAAGATGGAGGGAATATTTTGAGGAGTTGTTAAATGTTGATGAAGACAGGGAAGCTGTGATTTCGTGTATAGAGCAAGGAGGAATAACATCTTGTAGGAGTGTGGAAGAGCCAGTTGTGAGTGTGGGGGAAGTTCGGGAGGCAGTGGGTAGAATAAAAGGGGGTAAAGCAGCTGGGATTGATGGGATAAAGGTAGAAATGTTAAAAGCAGGCGGAGATATAGTTTTGAAGTGGTTGGTGCTATTATTTAATACATGTATGGAAGAGAATAAGGTAACTAGGGATTGGCAGAGAGTGTGTATTGTTCCTTTGTATAAAGGCAAAGGGGACAAAAGAGAGTGCAAAAATTATAGGGGAATAAGTCTGTTGAGTATACCAGGTAAAGTGTATGGTAGAGTTATTATTGAAAGAATTAAGAGTAAGACGGAGAGCAGAATAGCAGATGAACAAGGTGGCTTTAGGAAAGGTAGGGGGTGTGTAGACCAAGTGTTTGCAGGAGAGCATATAGGTGAACAGTATTTGGATAAGGGTAAAGATGTTTTTGTGGCATTTATGGATTTGGAAAAGGCGTATGATAGGGTGGATAGGGGGGCAATGTGGCAGATGTTGCAGGTGTATGGAATAGGAGGTAGGTTACTGAAAGCAGTGAAGAGCTTTTATGAGGATAGTGAGGCTCAGGTTAGAGTGTGTAGGAGAGAGGGAGATTATTTCTCCATAAAAGTAGGCCTTAGACAGGGATGTGTGATGTCACCGTGGTTGTTCAATATATTTATAGATGGGGTTGTAAGAGAAGTGAATGCGAGGGTCTTGGCAAGAGGTGTGGGGTTAAAAGACAAAGAATCAAATACAAAGTGGGAGTTGTCACAGTTGATTTTTGCTGATGACACTGTGCTTTTGGGAGATTCTGAAGAGAAGTTGCAGAGGTTGGTGGATGAATTTGGTAAGGGATGTAAAAGAAGAAAATTGAAAGTGAATACAGTACGGCAGGTTAGGTTCCAGGCTAGTGCCTTAAAGCAGACATCGCCGAAAAGCAGAACGCCATTTTTTTCCACTTCTAAATGCATATAAATGCCAGACAACAAGCTTACATTAACTTATATTAAGTTAGCAATAGCACTAGGCATTAAAAAACACAATAAAAAGTAAGATACACACAGAGTACACTTATTACTTACCTTAAAGTATTAACATTGGCTTAAAATAGTCTGTGAACCAATTTATGAAAAGATCAGTAGTCATCCAAGCTTTTGAATTGGATTTATAATAAACAGGGAGGCTACCTTTTGCATAGTTCTTTAGGGCCCTAGGATTCTCTGAGTGATAAATTATCATAGGTTTCAACTTGCAATCCCCAGCAGCATTAGCTCCTAGCAAGTGTTAGTTGAAGACTCAGATGAGTCAAAGGGATGTTAGGAAGCATTTCTTCAGCCATAGAGTAGTCAGGAAGTGTAATAGTCTGGCAAGTGATGTAGTGAAGGCAGGAACCATACATAGCTTTAAGACGAGGTATGATAAAGATCATGGAGCAGGGAGAGAGAGGACCTAGTAGCGGTCAGTGAAGAGGCGGGGCCAGGAGCTAAGTCTTGACCCCTGCAACCACAATTAGGTGAGTACACTCTTGGGTTATCCTGGGTTCTCTACACATATGCTGCTATATGTAACTGTATTTGATGGCTATCTCAGCGATCAACATATACCTTGTTAGTAAGTTCATTCAGGTATACACAAATAGTTGCATAGATTATCATACATAGCAAATATGCGTAGACAACCCAGGATAACCCAAAAAAGTAAGTTCACTGAGTTTAATCATTTCTAACTTGGCACTTAAAGTAAGTGGCTTACGACTCCTCTTTTTATCACAACTAAGCATAGACGCCATAGTCAATCAGAGCCAACTAGTAAACGAAAGAGTAAACGAGAGAGAGAGAACGAGATACGGAGTTCAGACAAGGTAAAAAAAACAAACTGAACTGGTAGTGGGTGATCACTCGGTCAGGCGAAATGAATGCGATTAATACGAGTCCACTTTTAGTTCATTCACATACGTTTGTAAGAGTTTGAGAGACTTTTACCTCAAAATAATTTTTTTATTATAATAATAATTACCTCACAATACAAATACTCTTACATTGTGTACAAGTTAGTACAAAATAAACAAACAGCAACACTCCCATTCTCATGCAACACACTATTTTTAGAGTTAATGATAGTATTACCATTATTATTATCATAATAAAAAAGAAGTGCTAAACCCACAAGGGTAGTGAATAACTATATATAGAGTGAAGGCATATGAAAGGAATATTTTTCTACAGTTATTCCTCAGTGTTTGACTAGAGAAAACGTAATTCTTCCAACACTTCTACAAAGTCACTTGGTAAACAAATATCATATTTGTCAATTTTTATTCTGTGGGTGTATGTATCATGTTTATATGCTATGTAACGCGTTTTTTAAATTATTTTGAAGAAAATATCATAGATGAATTAATGAAAATGTCTATATTAACGTAAAATAAGACATTTAATGTGCCCAAGAGTGATTATTATTAATACAGTGGTACCTCGAGTTACGATATTTTTTCGTTCGAGAATGCTGTTCAAGTGCCATTACCAAACGAATTTATCCCCATAAGGAATAATGTAAAATAGACTAGTCCTTTTACACCCCCAAAAATATACTTACAAAAGCATTTAAAAAAATAAACTTACATAAAAGGGCGATTTTGGGGACCATCGTAACTCGAGGTACCACTGTATTACGTAATGTTTTCCCTCCGCCCGGCAACACCATAGCATATAAACAGCATGTTTATATGCTATGTAACATGTTTCTTATATAATTTTGAAGAAAAAATCATAGATGGATTAATGAAAATGTCTATATTAACGTAAAATAAGACATTTAATGTGCGCAAGAGTGATTATTATTAGTATTACGTAATGTTTTCCCTCCGCCCGGCAACCACACCTATATAGCATATAAACAGCATGTTTATTTGCTATTTACGTGTTTCTCATATAATTTGAAGAATATATCATAGATGGATTAATGAAAATGTCTATATTAACGTAAAATAAGACATTTAATGTCGCAAAGTGATTATTATTAGTATTACGTAATGTTTTCCCTCCGCCCGGCAACCACACCTATATAGCATATAAACAGCATGTTTATATGCTATGTAACGTGTTTCTCATATAATTTTGAAGAATATATCATAGATGGATTAATGAAAATGTCTATATTGACGTAAAATTGGACATTTAATGTGCCCAAGAGTGATGATTACATAATAGAGAGATGTACTCACGGAAAATGTAAACAAACCGGGTGGCGCGCGCCGTATCTGAAAGACGCTCGCCGTATACAAAAGTTTTGGTCATAATTTGAACTCGCCGTATGAACGGAACGCCGAAAGACGAAACGCCGAAAAGCGGGGCCCTACTGTATAGGAAAGAGTAAGGTGATGAGGATAACAAAATGATTAGGTGACGAAAGATTGGATATCAGATTGGAGGGAGAGAGTATGGAGGAGGTGAATGTATTCAGATATTTGGGAGTGGACATGTCAGCAGATGGGTCTATGAAGGATGAGGTGAATCATAGAATTGATGAGGGGAAAAGGGTGAGTGGTGCACTTTGGAGTCTGTGGAGACAAAGAACTTTGTCCATGGAGGTTAAGAGGGAAATGTATGAGAGTATAGTTATACCAACACTCTTATATGGGTGTGAAGCATGGGTGATGAATGTCGCAACGAGGAGAAGGCTGGAGGCAGTGGAGATGTCATGTCTGAGGTCAATGTGTGGTGTGAATATAATGCAGAGAATTCGGAGTTTGGAAATTAGGAGGAGGTGTGGGATTACCAAAACTATTATCCAGAGGGCTGAGGAGGGGTTGTTGAGGTGGTTCGGACATGTAGAGAGAATGGAACGAAACAGAATGACTTCGAGAGTGTATAAATCTGTAGTGGAGGGAAGGCAGGGTAGGGGTCGGCCTAGGAAAGGTTGGAGGGAGGGGGTAAAAGAGGTTTTGTGTGCGAGGGGCTTGGATTTCCAGCAAGCATGCGTGTGTGTATTTGATAGGAGTGAATGGAGACAAATGGTTTTTAATACTTGACGTGCTGTTGGAGTGTGAGCAAGGTAATATTTATGAAGGGATTCAGGGAAACCGGCGGGCCGGACTTGAGTCCTGAAGATGGGAAGTACAGTGTTTGCACTCTGAAGGAGGGGTGTTAATGTTGCAGTTTTATAACTGTAGTGTAAAGCACCCCTCTGGCAAGACAGTGATGGAGTGAATGATGACGAAAGTTTTTCTTTTTCGGGCCACCCTGCCTTGGTGGGAATCGGCCGATGTGTTAATAAAAAAATTAAAAAAAATTTGTGAATGTGTCTCTCCTTACATTTCCTTAACCCTTTCACTGTTGAAACCCCTTCTCACAAACTTGCTCTCAAGTGTCGAAGAATTTTCAAAAAAAAAAAAATTCTTATGAAATGATAGAGAATCTTTTCCTGATAGTAATGACACCAAGAGTACGAAATTTGGTGGAAAAGTTACAGAATTACGCTCTCACAAAATTAGCAGTCTTGGCGATATTACGCATCGTTTTTTTTTTGTTTTTGTTTTTAAATGAAGAGCACATTTTTAGAAATGGGATTGGCTAAAAAAAAAAATTTAGGGCCAGTACTTACCGAGATATAAGCCTGCCAAGTTGGTGCTGGATGCTCACCTTATGGCAACACCAAGTCCTGCCGCTTGTAGAAGTATTGCCGATATACTTTTTTTTCTAGTTTTTATTTTAATTTATATAATTTTTATGTTCTGATAATTACAATTTATAATAGTTCTTGTGATTTCATATCCAATCTTTGTTTTAACACTAATATTAGGTACTGAAATAGTACTCAAATAGCCACAATCACACCAACAGGTGAACATTTTCACCTGCCTTGGTCAATTACTATTGTCTATAAATATATATATATGAAGTATTTATGGGTCCCAGCAATGTTTTAGACATCCTGGAGTATATATGAAACTCCTTGAAGAATGGTGTTATGACAATTGCCAGTTAACTACTGATAAGGCAGTGACATTGATAAATGAATGTGTGCAGGGAACCCTCGCTTTGTTTTCACTGTCTGTATCTGTCTATCTATCTGTCCATCTGTCTGTGTCTGTCTGTCTAGCTCTGCTTATCTGTCTTTCTGTGTGCCTGTGTGTGCCTGGAGTATATGAAACTCCTTGAAGAATGGTGTTATGACAAGTGTCAGATAACGCTGACAGCCCAATGACATTGATAAATGTGAGCAGGGAACCCTCTCTTTGTTTCCACTGTCTGTCTATCTGTCTGTCTGTGTCTGTCTATCTGTCTGTGTCTATCTGTCTGTGTCTGTCTGTCTATCTGTCTGTCTAGCTCTGCTTATTTATCTGACTGTGTGTGTGTCTTTCAGTCTGCTTGTCTCTCAGTCTCAGATTGCGGCTCAAACCAACAGGTTTTACACACGATGCAGAAGTGACAATACGTATTACTTGCCAGTCATGCTTATTTATGTCTTAGATCTACAAGCATTGTATAGCACTTTGCCTGGACTTTTTGGTTATCCTAGGTAATTTACACTATGTATAATAACTGTACAATGGTCCCTCGACTAACGATATTAATCCGTTCCAAGAGCTAGACCTCAACAAGAAAAATTCGTAACTCGAAACCTTATTTCCCATAAGAAATAATGTAAATACAATTAATCCGTTTCCACCCATAAAAATTTCACGAAAAATTCATTTTTTTTTTTAAGAATAAATACTATAGTTTTACATACAGAAAACAATGATAAATAAATATAAAGCACTAACTATAATGGACAAATGAACAGTTAAATAAGTTTTACCTTTATTGAAGACTCTTGTTGGAGTATGAGAGAGTTTGTTTGAAGGCAGGACAAAATAGTCCTTTAATATGACAATAATATCAACTCTACAGCTTATTTATCTAGCACAATTCATTTAATATGACATAATAAACAATATTAATAACATAAAAACATGATATAAACTCTAGAATGAATAAAACATGTCATTACGAATCTAAGGAGTGGTGGAGTGTGTTGGTGTTGTTGTTGGGTATAAGGGCCACTGACCATAAGCCGTGGTTGTAGTCGGTTTCAGCAGAAAGCCATCACCACTATCACAAACAATGTGCATAATTTATAAATAAGAAATATTTACACTTTAATTTATAAATAAGAAATATTTACACTTTAATTTATAAATAAGAAATATTTACACTTTAATTTATAAATAAAAATATTCACACTTATATAAATAAGAAATATTTACACTTACCTTGGAGGAGATGGTGGCAGAGGGCGGCACTCTTGTCAGTGTCCCTATACTATTCCTCAAACATTGTAGAACTTAAGTTTTGTGTCATCATTTTCTATCGATTAATCGCTTAACTTACTTAAGTAAGTTTATTCAGGTATACACAAATCCAGTTATACATAGATTATCATACATAGCAGCATATGTGTAGAAAACCTAGGATAACCCAAAAAAGTCAGACAGAGTGACTTATTTCCATTGCTACAACTGTTAATGCTACACTTTATCGACTTGTGAAACTTCTTTGGACCCATGGTGACTTATTTCACAGTGACAATCACTAAACCACCAATAAACACAACAAATGTATTGTGAATGTTTGAAAGAGCGCGCTGGGTATTCACTCAAGTGTAAACAACGCTAGACTGGCATCCTGCGCGGCGAGGTGCACAAGCACAGGCAGGCGGACAGGTCTGGTACAGACCGCTACACGAGAAAAATATTGACCGTAAAAAGCAACCTTTACACGAAAAAATCGTTATTCGGACAGATCGTTACTCGGGGTTCTACTGTACTTATGTGTACATGTGAGAGAGAGAGATTACAGATATATGTAGATAGACAGAGATATAGGACAGATAGATATAGACAGAGATCTAGACAGATATATAGACAAAGATATAGACAGAGAGACAGCCAGAGACAGCCAAAGCCAGCCAGCCAGCCTGCCGAATACATAAGAACATAAAAAAGAAGGAATACTGCAGCAGGCCTACTAGCCCATGCAAGGCAGGTCCATGTCACCCCCCAGCTTAGAACAATGACCCACCTAGCCAGGTCACATCCTCTGAAGTCAGGAGCACGCCATCAGACCTAGTAGCACAAACTAGTCAGGTCCAACTCACACCCAACCTAAGCCACTCGTGTATTTATCTAACCTATTTTTACTTTCCTCATGAAAGGGGAGTGTTAATGCGACATGACATCAGTGAATCCCTGGTGTTTGCCACACTATTTGCTCTAGCTGGCACTCAATTGAACTGGTGCTCCCACAAGGTACTAAGTGGTCCCATGTCTAGGCGACTCAGGCCTATTGTGCCAAATTTGAAGGAATGAAAAATAAAACGTTAATCTACGTTCGGAGCAGTACGCACGCGAACGTATATTTACGTGTGGACAGTTTAACCCTTTGACTGTCGCAACCCTCAATCCTGAGTGCTCTCCTGTTGTCGCAAAATTTAAAAAAAATAAATAAATTATTTTTTCTTATGAAATGATAGAGAATCGTTTCCCGATGGTAAAGACACCAAAAGTTTGAAATTTGATGAAACACTCACGGAATTACGCTCTCGCGAAGTTAGTGATCTCGGCAATATATACGCATCGGCAATTTCGCCGACTTTGAGCCATATTTTCGGTAAATTGCATTGTTCCAGTTGACCAAACTCATAGATATTTCTTTAGAACTCCATTTATTCTATCGATTGAGTACAAGAAACCACCAATTTATCGATTTCAACTACCCAATAAAGTGATCAGAAATTGGCAATTTGGCCATTTTCATGCAAAATAAAAAAGTTTTCAATTTCAAAATAGGGTCCAGAATAAACAATGCAGACATTCCTGGCAATCAAATAAGATGTTATCTGTTCATTAGTCACGTCTTTAGGCCCCTCTTATATTACTTTTGGTTTATATTTCGATTTTTTATTCACATAAAAAATAGAAGATTTACTGTTATGCAGACTATTGCATTATTGTAAAAATGGTATAAATAATATCAGTGCACTTGTGAAAGAATATTAGACTCACCAATTGATGTGTATTGGAAGCATGGCGTGATTTGTTTACTCTTGAACATTTGCAAAAATCAAACATTTCTCCTACTTTGAGCTCAATTTCAAGGTCGTTTTCATCATAAAACTAATCACAATCATCTTTATTTCTGTATTATGTTGTCCAGTCTATCAAATGAGACCATAAAAACGAGAATGCAACCATAAATACTATACGAAAATACACCTCAAAGTCGGCGTTTTAATCCAAAAAAATGGTCGGAGTTTTTTTTCTCATGTACTGCGTGCTGCAGGATTTTTTTTATACTGCGCACACTGACCACACAGACCCATTCTCTCATATGTGGGCCTACCAGCTTTCTCCCATTTGATTTGAAGCTGCTAGAATTTAGGCGTATTGATACGTCTGAAACAGTGGCTCGTAAGACGTATATATACGACCGAAACAGTCAAAGGGTTAAGGGTTAAAATGAAAAACACAGTCGGAGTTTTTTTCTCATGCACTGTGTGCTGCAGAATTCTTTTATACGTACTGCACACACTGACCACTCAGACCCATCCTCTCATATGTAGGCCTACCAGCTTTCTCCTGCAAGATTGGAAGCCTCTAGAATTTTGGCATACTATTGTGGGACTGACACTGGCTTGCAAGGACTGACTGTGAAAGGGTTAAAACGACATCGGTTATATACATAAAATGAAGGGGGTTATTTATTGAGGAAACCTAGTCCTTTAATAGAGTGTATGATGTGCTGGATGGTCTTTTGAAAGTGTTGGCAAAATGTTGTTTTGCTAAGAGTCAAATTTCTTTTTCCTCTTTTCTCAATGTGCTGCAGTGATGTTTTCTCTGTTTGTTAATGTAAAATGACAATGTACAGCAACAGCAAACTCTGTTTTGTACTACTGTCACTGGTTAGTTATGAGATTACTTTCAACCCATTATTACATGACCAAGTTGATGTGTGCAGGCAGGATGCCAGTCAAGTTGAAGATCTCTAAATCCCAAGTAGTGAATTTTGAACAAGGTGGGAGAGAGAAGAGGATGTAGGAAGTCATTTCTTTTTAAAGAGTATTTTATAAAATTCGTAGGTAGTAGGTTGGTAGACAGCAACCACCCAGGGAGGTACTACCATCCTGCCAAGCGAGTGTAAAACAGAAACCTGTAATTGTCTTACATGAAGGAAGGATTACTGGTGTCTTTTCTGCCTCATAAACATGCAAGATTCCAGGTACGTCTTGCTACATCTACTTACACTTAGGTCACACAACACATGCATGTACAAGCATATATATACACACCCTTTTGGGTTTTCTTCTATTTTTCTTACTAGTTCTTGTTCTTGTTTATTTCCACTTATCTCCATGGGGAAGTGGAACAGAATTCTTCCTCCGTAAGTCGTGCATGTCGTAAGAGGCGACTAAAATGCCAGGAGCAAGGGGCTTGTAACCCCTTCTCCTGTATAAATTACTAAATTTAAAGAAAAATTTTGTTTTTTCTTTTTAGGTCACCCTGCCTCGTTAGGATATGACCGGTTGAAAAAAATATTTATAGAATTATTTGTACTGTCAAGTATACTAAATAATGTTTTGGGGATACTGCCCTTGATCACCCTGATGTAATTGAACCATATCAAATTTTAAATATAATTATTATTTTAACCACCCATATTCTCATTTATCTCTTTCACTTTCACATTTCCACTTCTTGCTACGTTTCTGTCTTTTGTACACAGAATCTTTTAGTCCTTGACTCCACTACTTCTCTCTTTTCATAATTTTTAAACTGCATTGTTCAATAAATAAAATTATTTTATATATTTTTCTTTTGTAAAAATACTGATTTTATGAATTTCTTAATATATTCCCATAGGCCCGTATTAAGGTTCATCGCTGGTATCCCAAGATTCTTAAAAATCGAGATCCTCTCATCCTCTCATTGGGCTGGCGGCGCTTTCAGACTTTAATGTACTATGCCAAGAGAGAAGACAACTTTAGAATGCGCTCAATGAAGTATGCAAGGAAGTATTTGCATATCGAAGCAATGTTTTGGGGACCAGTAACTTTTGTCAACACAGGATTTGTGGCTTTGCAAAATATCACAGATAGAGTGGTAAGAATAGTTTGCTTTCATAAGGTTGAAAAAAGACAATGATTGAATGACTGAATGAGTTTTCTTCTTTGAGTCACCCTGCCATGGTGGGAGACAGCCATTGAGGTAAAAGAATAAAAAAATGTGTATGTGTGCTTGCATGTGTGCAAGCATGTGTGTATGTGCATGTGGAAACACACACACACACACACACACTGCTTCATACCAAAATAGAACTTGCAAAGCTTGAGGGAGCAAAGATTCAAACACAATCTGGAGTTTGTAGAATAATAAAAATATCCAAGGGCAAAGGATATGAAAACACTGCATGTACAGCGGTACCTCGGTTAATGATATTTTTTCGTTCCAGAATGCTGCTCAAGTGCCATTACCAAACGAATTTATCCCCATAAGGAATAATGTAAAATAGACTAGTCCTTTTAGACCCCCAAAAATACACTTACAAAAGCATTTAAAAAAATAAACTTACATAAAAGGGCGAGTTTGGGGACCATCGTAAACCGAGGTACCACTGTATTTGACTTGTTTGCAAGAAACGACTAATTTAATTACATTTGTTAGTTTCCTGAGACTCCCATGGTGATAAACAATTTGTATATAAACGGTTTATACTGTGGAAGCCCTCTGAAATTCAAACACAAACATTTATGATGATGGTGCTACTAGATTATCCCTGCACTTTTTGTTTTCTTACTGTACTTTTCACACTTTAATATCAGTCACTAACACATTCAATATTTGTGTACATACAGCTAGGGTAGGTGAATTTATTCTATCACTGTGTTGCCAGAGGCACGCCTACAGTGATGATGAAAACCAAAGAGAAGTCTTCACCAGGGGTTGAGCCTGAGTACAATTTGAGAAATTTGCATTAAAGGTGGTCCTATTTTTTGAGGATGGGAAAGCACTTTCCTGGAAAGGATAGAGAAAGTATTGCAGGAATAAAAAGTTAAAAATACTAAGTAAACTGATTTTTTCATAATACATTCCACTCGGTAGCATCACAGGAAATTAGTGCCCCACAAACTAGCAGAATATTCACAGCAGTATTCATGCCAATTTTTAAGCTTTGTGCTAAGTTCTTCTTTCTTTCAACAAACTGGTCGTATTCCACTGAAGATGTGTTAAGTTATTCACATGAATTTCCATAAAACAAAAATGTCTTTTTTTTTCATTCCCTTCTAACAAACAGCTTCCACTCAATCCTGTTCAATGCCTCTCTATTGACTGAGAATCAAACACACACTCATCTCATCCATAGCCCTCTGTTTGAAGGTGCTCCTGGCACCCATTTTATGTAACTTGTGACATGCAGCTGACTGTGGAACATTTAAATATTTGCCCAGGGCTTAAGCCCTTTCACTTTCATTGTGATTTTTAGAATTATTGGGGCACCTGTAAGGATCTTGGAGAACTTTTAGGAGAATCATTTGGTGTTAATAATTTAATGGAATATTTAATGATGCTGATTATTTTAGACTGGTGTGATTGTATTTGTGTAGCTTTATTCATACTAGTAGGTTTTAAATTTTATTTTTGTTTTTCCTATTTTATTTATTTTTTGTTGCCAAGTGCTCTTAAATTATCTATATGGTCATAGTGCTCTTCAAATATTCAAAACTGCCTACCTACTTGTTGAAGACTGCTTCTTGCAGCATACAGGAAATCATAGTTTAATGTTGCAGATGGGCCTCCCCTGAAAAAGTCACTTTAACCCTTTCAGGGTCGCGAGGCCCTCTCCCAAACTCGTTCTCAGGGTCGCAAATTTTTCGGAAAAACAAAATCCTATGAAATGATAGAGAATCTTTTTCCGATCATAACAACACCAAAATTATGAAATTTGATGGAAAACTAACGGAATTATGCTCTCGCGAAGTTAGTGGTATCGATGATATTTACGCATAGGCGATTTCACCCACTTTGAGCCCTATTTTCGGAAAATTTCAATGTTTCAGTCTACTAAAATTATAGCTACGGTGGACCCCCGAGTTTCGGTCACCTCAGAAATCGTACAATTATGTAAGTATAATATTGTAAGTGCTTTTGTAAGTGTATTTTTGGGGGTCTGAAATGGACTAACCTACTTGACATTATTCCTTAAGGGAGTAAATTCGTTCGGTAATGGCACTTGAGCAGCCTTCTGGAATGAATTATGACCGAAACTCGGGGGTCCACTGTATTTCGCTAGAATTCCATTTGTTCTATCAATTGAGTATAAGAAATCGCCAATTTACCGATTTCAACTACCCAATAAGGTGGTCAGAAATTGGCAATTTGGCCAATTTCACACAAGTTTCAAAAGAGGCCAATTTCAAAATAGGGTCCAGAAGAAACGAGACAGACATTCCTGGCACTCAAATAACATTTTATCTGTTCATTAGTCACGTCTCCAGGCCCTGCTTACATTACTTTTTCTTTCCATTTTGAATTTTTATTCTCACAAAAAATAGAAGATTTACTGTTATGTATACAACTGCATCATTGTAAAAATGGTATAAATAATATCAACGCACTTATGCAAGAATATTAGACTTGCCAGTTGATGTGTATTGGACGCATGGTGTGATTTGTTTACTCTTGAACATCGGCAAAAATCGAACATTTTCGCTACTTTGCGCTCAGTTTCAAGGTACAGTGGACCCCCGCCTAACGAGCACCCCGGAAATCTTACAATTATGTAAGTATAATATTGTAAGTGCTTGTGGAAGTGTATTTTTGGGGGTCTGAAATAGACTAACCTACGTGACATTATTTCTTAAGGAAGTAAATTTGTTCGGTAATGGCACTTGAGCAGGCTTCTGGAATGAATTTTGCTCGTTAGGCGGGGGTCCACTGTACTTGTCATCGTGAAACCAATCAAAATGATCTCTATTTCTGTAATGTATCATCCATTCTATCAATTAAGACCAAGAAAACAAGAATACAAGCATAAATACCATACGAAAATAGACTGCAAAGTCGCTGTTTTAAACCAAAAACACGGTCAGTTTTTTTTTCCTCATTATGCACTGTGTGGTGCAGGATTTTTTTTATACTGCGCACACTGACCGCACAGACCCATTCTCTCACATCTAGGCCTACCAGCCTGTTTCCGCTTGATTTGAGGGCGCTAGAATTTAGGCGTACTAGTACGGCGAAAACCCTGGCGCGTAAGCCGTACTAGTATGGCCGAAACCCTGAAAGGGTTAAATGGGGTAATATTCCTAGAACTACTGAGATATATGGTGTAAATTCTTATCTAATTTTGTTATTATTTGACCTGATGGGTGAATCACTTAGAAAATAAGTTTGACAAGTGAGAAATTCTGTAGAGGTTATTATGACCCCTGTGGTTTAGCTCTTCTATTTGATTATAATAATAATGTAGAGGTTATTTAATAGGTAAGTGGGAAAAGGAAGGGATACTTAAGTGGAAGAACCACTGGTATGAGAAAATGAAGAAGCCATTTTCCCACTCCTAGGCAGAAGGTGGGTAGATAGCAACCACCCAGGGAGGTATTACCTTCCTGCCAAGTGAATGTGAAATGGAAATCTATAATTGTTTTACATAAGGGTAGGATTGCTGGTGTCTTTTTTGTCTCATAAACATGCGGAATACCAGGTATATCTTGCTACTTCTACTTACATTTAGGTCACACTACACATGCATGTACACATATATATTTACACACCCATCTGGGTTTTCTTCTATTTTCTTAATACAGTGGACCCCCGAGTTTCGTAAAAACTTCACTCCTTAAGTCTGCTCAAGCCCCATTACCGAACGAATTTACTCCCTTAAGGAAAAATGTCACGTACGTTAGTCTATTTCAGACCCCCAAAAATACACTTCCACAAGCACTCACAATTTTATACTTACATACTTGTACGATTTCCGGGGTTTACGAAACTCGGGGGTCCACTGTAGTTCTTAGTCTATTATTTCCTCTTATCTCAATGGGGAAATAGAAAAGAATTCTTCCTCTGTAAGCCATGCTTGTCATAAAAGGCGACTAAAATGCTGAGAGCAAGGGGCTAGTAATCCCTTCTGTATAAATTACTAAATTTCAAAAGAAACGTTCATTTTTCTTTTTGGGTCACCATGCTTCGGTGGGATACAACCATTTCATTAAAAAAAAAAATCTCACTCTATGTAATCTTAATACTGTTGCTTGATGTGTTTTTAGTTGTTGTATTTTCATTAATGCTTATTTATCACCCAGCCTGAATTTCGCATTGCTGCTAATGGTGTAGTTTTGGAGACAGACCAGAGCTGCAAGATAGTTAAGAAACTAAAGTTGTTGGGCGCCCCAGAAAATATCCTGAAGAAGACAGCCTTCATCAAGGTATTTCTATTTTTTTTCTTTTTAGTTCATAACTGTTCTGTTGGTTGCTGTATTACCCTAGTAGGTTTAGTGCTTCTTTTTTATTATAATAATATTAATGTTCTATTGGTTAGCCTCATGCGCATAATTTTCATCAGGAAATTAAACTAAACTCAAACACTTATAATGAACCCTGAGATTCTGGTAATTTCCATATACAGTGGACCCCCGGTGTTCGTAATTAATTCATTCCAGAATGCTGTTCAAGTGCCGTTACCAAACGAATTTGTTCCCATAAGGAATAATGTAAATTAGCTTAGTCCTTTTAGACCCCCAAAAATACACTTACAAAAGCACTTACAAAAATACATTTACATAATTGTTCGAGTTTGGAGCAGTACGAACACCGGGGGTCCACTGTAGTTTTTCGTTTTGGTTCTCAGAAAGAAATTCAGAAATTTTCTTTTCCTGCAATGTGTGGTGTAAATATTATGCAGAGAATTCCTAGTGTGGAAATTAGGAGTTGTGGAATTACTAAAAGTATTAGTCAGAGGGCTGAAGAGGGGCTGTTGAGGTGGTTTGGTCATTTAGAGAATGATATACCTTATACCTTTGAAGAGTTTCGAGAGTTTCTCTACTCTCTGAGCCCATCCATGGGCCAGACTCGTCTGGTGCTTGCCTGTTCAACGAGGAACAAAGTAAAATGACTTGGAGAGCGTATAAATCTGTAGGAGAATAAAGGAAGGGCAGTTGTCCCCGAAAAGGTTGGAGGGAGGGGTAAAGGAGGTTTTGTGGGCGAGGGGCTTGGAGTTCCAGCAAGTGTGCATGAGTGTGTAAGATAGGAGTGAATGGAGACGAATGGTTTTTGGGACTTGATGAGCTGGAAATGGGAAATACAATGCCTGCACTTTAAAGGAGGGGTTTGGGATACTGGCAATTTGGAGGGACGTCTAAGCTGCCATGTCTGAGCGCCTCTGCAAAGACAGTGATTATGTGTGAGTGATGGTGAAAGTGTTGAATGATGATGAAAGTTTTTTTTTTTTTTTTTGGGTCACCCTGCCTTGGTGGGAAACGGCTGACATGTTAAAAATATATATATACAGTGGTACCTCTACTTACGAGCAGCTCCCAACTCAAACAATTATGTAAGTGTATTTTTGTAGGTGCTTTTGTAATGTATTTTTGGGGGTCTGAAATGGATTAATCTAATTTTCATTATTTCTTATGGGAAAAAATTCCTTCAGTATCGGCACTTGAATAGCCATCTGGAACGAATTAAGCTCGTAACTCGAGGTACCACTGTACAGTGGACCCCCGGTTTTCGTGATTTTTTCGTTACAGAATGCTGTTCAAGTGCCATTACCAAACGAATTTATTCCCATAAGGAATAATGTAAAGTAGACTGTAGTCCTTTTAGACCCCCAAAAATACACTTACAAAAGCATTTACAAAAATACACTTACATAAAAGGGCAAGTTTGGAGCATCACGAACACCGGGGGTCCACTGTATATTCTTTTTCAACACGTCGGCCGTTTCCCACTGAAGCGGGGTGGCCCCGCTTCAGTGGGATTAGGACTCAAGTCCAACTAATCAATTAACTTGTTTCCCTAAATCCCTTCACAAAATATTACCCTGCTCACACTCCAACAGCTCGTCAGGTCCCAAAAACCATTCGTCTCCATTCACTCCTATCTAACACGCTCACACATGCTTGCTGGAAGTCCAAGCCCTTCGCCCACAAAACCTCCCTTACCCCCTCCCTCCAACCTTTTCGAGGACGACCCCTACCCCGCCTTCCTTCCCCTACAAATTTATATGCTCTCCAAGTCATTCTACTTTGATCCATTCTCTCTAAATGACCAAACCACCTCAACAACCTCTCTTCAGCCCTCTGACAAATACTTTTAGTAACTCCACACCTTCTCCTAATTTCCACATTCAATTTTGCATAATATTTACACCACACATTGCCCTTAGACAGGACATCTCCACTGCCTCCAGCTTCCTCCTTGCTGCAGCATTTGCAACCCATGCTTCACACCCATATAAGAGTGTTGGTACCACTATACTTTCATACATTCCCCTCTTTCCCTCCATGGATAACGTTTTTTGTCTCCACAGATACCTCAACGCACTACTCACCTTTTTTCCTTCATCAATTCTATGGTTAACCTCATCCTTCATAAACCCATCCGCTGACTCGTCAACTCCCAAATATCTGAAAACATTTACTTCTTCTGTAATCCCTCTCTCCAATGTGATATCCAATTTTTCTTTATTTAAATCGTTTGATACCCTCATCACCTTACTCCTATCTATGTTCACTTTCAACTTTCTACCTTTACACACCCTCCCAAACTCGTCCACTAACCTTTGCAACTTTTCTTTAGAATCTCCCATAAGCACAGTATCATCAGCAAAAAGTAACTGTGTCAACCCCCATTTTGCATTTAATTCCCCATAATTTAATCCCACCCCTCTCCCCAACACCCTAGCATTTACTTCTTTTACAACCCCATCTATAAATATATTAAATAACCATTGTGACATTATACATCCCTGTCTAAGACCTACTTTTACCGGGAAGTAATCTCCCTCTCTCCTACACACCCTAACCTGAGCCTCACTATCCTCATAAAAACTCTTTACAGCCTTCAGTAACTTACTACCTATTCCATACATTTGCAACATTTGCCACATTGCTCCCCTATCCACTCTATCATATGCCTTTTCTAAATCCATAAATGCAATGAAAACTTCTCTACCTTTATCTAAATACTGTTCACATATATGCTTCACTGTAAACACTTGATCCCCTACCCACTCTAAAGCCTCCTTGCTCATCTGCAATCCTACTCTCTGTCTTACCTCTAATTCTTTCAATAATAACCCTGCCATACACTTTACCTGGTATACTCAGTAAACATTTTCCTTCTTTCTTTCAACACGTTGGCCGTTTCCCACCGAGGCAGGGTGGCCCAAAAGGAAAAACGAAAGTTTCTCCTTTTACATTTAGTAATATATACAGGAGAAGGGGTTACTAGCCCCTTGCTCCCGGCATTTTAGTCGCCTCTTACGACACGCATGGCTTACGGAGGAAGAATTCTATTCCACTTCCCCATGGAGATAAAAGGAAATAAAAACAAGAACTAGTAAGAAATTAGAAGAAAACCCAGAGTGGTGTGTATATATATGCTTGTACATGAATGTGTAGTGTCATCTAAGTGTAAGTAGAAGTAGCACTCAGTAAACTTATTCCCCTATAATTCTTACACTCTCTTTATATAAAGGAACTATACATGCTCTCTGCCAATCCCACAAATTCGTGGCTTCAGTAATTTGCAGATTTTTCTTTAGAACCTAATTAATAATTGTTCACAGAGATGCCCATAAATTTGTGGAATATTTTTTGGCTTTTTTTGTGGCAATGTATAATTTTTTGTTTTTAATGCTAAATATTAAGAAAAATATAATTTAATTTAATAATTTTGTAACATAAATATTAATGTAAATTCAGCAAAATTTCCATATAAAATATAATACACTGTATAAAAAATTAAATTACCGTGTATTTAATGTACATATACCAAAGAAAATGGGGTTGCATGAATTACAGTATGTATACCAAAGAAAACAGGCTTGCATGAATTACAGTACATTTGGGGGTAACATCAGTATTTTACATTCTATCACTGCGGGAGACATAGCAGTACAGTACTGTATACGGGTTTAACTTTACATTCTTTTTTTTTTTTAAGGGTGATGTATGAAGCTGAGTTTGAAATTAAATTAAAGTGTTTTGGGGGCATATTTAGGGCTTAAACTATAAAAATAGGCATCTATAGGCATTTTTTTAAACGCGTTCAGAATTCGAGGTTTTTCCAAATTCGTGGGTGGAGAATTTGGAGGGACTACTGTACTTTCCTTTGTATTTTGTAATAGTTCTTATTTCCACAATATTCCCTTTTCTAATTTAGGAAGCCATGTCTAAGACAAGCTGCAAGGACAATGATCCCCCATACCCAGTATCAGAGGAGATATTGCACATTTCTATAAAAACTACTAAAATTATAATGATCAGGAAATGCCTTGTTCTAAATTGTAATAGTAGATATATGGGAATACTGACAAGTTAAGGTTGATAAAGACATACAAGCAGTAATTGGAAACTCTATTTAAGCCAACATTTTGCCAACATTGCAGGCTTGAAAAAAAAGCCTGCTGCTTAGGTGAAACGTCTTCAATGAAGATTCAATTATTGCTTATGCATGATTTTTATCAGCTATAATTTGATCAAAATTGACTGATTTTACAGTACTTGATCCTGTATAACTCCAATTCTAGGACATGTTTCATACTGAGACAGAAGTTGCAAAGTTTGAGGGAGCAAAGATTCAAACACAATCTGGAATCCGTGGAATCATAAAAAATCAAGGGCCAAAAAGGATTATTCAGAGCTACTTTTGAGGACACAATAAAAATGAGTGGTAAGTGGTCCTCTTACTGTATATGTGTTTTATTGGATTATTACTATAAAAATTTTTGAAATTTTCTTTGGTGATTTATAAACATAAAATCTTTAACAGTGTTTCCTCTTCACAGGGAAGAGACTCCTACCCTCTCTACCCCCATTCCTTCCTTGCCTTCTATTCCCTCACTCCCTTTCTGCACCTTTTTTCCTCTGATTCCCCTTAGTTTCCCCAATATCTTCTCCCATTTCTTTCCTTCTCTTCCTCCCTCCCTTTCTTCTATCTTCCCTCCTTGTTACCTTCCTTATCCTTCCCTTCTTTTTATCTCTTCCCTGCCATCTGAAAGTAAACGATGGAATTTCTTCACACAGCTAAAATTTTCAGAATCATTTAGATAAGCACTGATACAAAAGACCCGGGCCGGGACATGTACCGGTCAATCATTCAAGTTCAGGTACAGCTGTCATTTTATTTACTAATAATTTACTCATCAGATGTGGTTGTACTCAAAACATGGGTTCCAGTGGAGATGGTTCAGTATTGTTATTCTGTCCATACCCTTCTTCTGCCTCCTAGTGAGAAAGCTGCCTGGCAGGGCATGAGAACTGTTGCTCAACTCAAAAAGGATAAGGGCATCAGAACCTTACCCAACCCTGACTCCTTGTACACGGTAAAACAATCACTTCTGTATATCCCTTCCTAAGTTTATGGAAGTAAAAATATTAACCTGAAATGATTAGAGATTGCATTAAACTGTGTATGGTATAATGTATATTTTCTAGCATACAAGATAAATGCTTGCACTGATTTTTTAAAACTTGTTTTGCAGCCTATCACCAGCCGTCGTGAGTACATTCCTCAGCCACTAAGGATTCCCAGAGAACTTCAAAAAGCCTTGCCATTCAGTGAAAAGCCAAAGATTACTCCGAAAAACAAAAAAGAGCAACGTGTCATTGTTGTCAAGGATGCCCATGAGATTCAAGTAATTACTGTTTTTTTTTATTTGGTCATCTTACTGTGAATATAGAAAAAAGTTAAGAGAGAGAAATATCAGGGAGTGTATTTGATTGCTTTACAAAGCTGTGACTGTTTTAAACATACCATGAATCATGATTTTATAATCTACTTTTATATAATACAAGGTATATTGACATAGATTTTATACTTAATTTTATTTATATGTTCAGGATAAACTTGTACCTTGTTTAATTTTGTTAACACATGTTTTAAATGCTATTAAGAATACCTCAAAGAATTTTCTTCAAATTTTAAACATATTTGTACTGGTTTGATGTACAGTGGACCCCCTAAAATCGGCCTTAATCCATTCCAGGAGCTAGGCCTAAAATCGAACTGGCCAATTTCTGAACCCTTATTTCCCATAAGAAATAATGTAATTACAATTAATCCGTTCCACCCAAAAATTCATTTTTTTAAAGAATAAATACTATAGTTTTACAGTAGAACGTCATTTAGCACGATAGTTACGTTCCTGAAAAGTCGTGTTAGATAATTTTGTGTTAAATAATTAAAAGAACTAATGGGAAAAATAGGGTTACGTTCCTGGGAGTCCCCAAAAAGCCAAACAAGTTTTTTTTAGACCAACAGATCTTACAAAAATAAAAATGAATATGTAATTGTAATTCATTATCGTGATTTATTATGTTGTTTTTACTGCTTAAGACTACAAATGTAATAGAAATAATAGTATTTACCTTAAATTGTGGGTGCTGGTGTTTGTGGATGATTGTGAAGAGAGTGGAGAGTTATGCTGTGGCCCTACTGGGCTGAGGTGGATAGTAGAAGTTCTTGAACTGAAGTCGATGGTTGAACTGAGTGTCTAACTTTAAGTCAGTCAGTAAGTCAGTCAGTCATTCAGTAAGTCAGTCAAGTCATTTAGTAAGTCAGTCAAGTCATTCAGTAAGTCAGTCAAGTCATTCAGTAAGTCAGTCAAGTCATTCAGTAAGTCAGTCAAGTCATTCAGTAAGTCAGTCAAGTCATTCAGTAAGTCAGTCAAGTCATTCAGTAAGTCAGTCAAGTCATTCAGTAAGTCAGTCAGTAAGGCAGTCAGTCAGTCATTCAGTAAGGCAGTCAGTCAGTCATTCAGTAAGTCAGTCAAGTCATTCAGTAAGTCAGTCAAGTCATTCAGTAAGTCAGTCAAGTCATTCAGTAAGTCAGTCAAGTCATTCAGTAAGTCAGTCAGTCATTCAGTAAGTCAGTCAAGTCAGTCAGTAAGTCAGTCAAGTCATTCAGTAAGTCAGTCAGTCAAGTCATTCAGTAAGTCAGTCAGTCAAGTCATTCAGTAAGTCAGTCAAGTCATTCAGTAAGTCAGTCAAGTCATTCAGTCAGTCAAATCAGTCAGTCAGTCCAGTCATTCAGTCAGTCAAGTCAGTCAGTCAGTCAGTCAAGTCAGTCAGTCAGTCACACAAACTTATGTTTACATCTTTTTATGTGTACAAAGTAACACTTCATTACGGCCACGGGTTATGACTTGTCTAATATCTTTGTTTTCTTCGTTAATTCAAGATCAAAACACAATTCTCTCTTTATTCTTCACAAACACAGCTGGCTTGTAGCCAGGACTTCTTGACGCGTATGAAATACGTACGAATGCTGGGATGGTGGGGTCCGTGGTGGCTGGGTAAGGCAGGTGGTGTCTGCTGAACCACAACAAGACTGCTTGTGAGAATGGTTGTTTTTCCTTCCCACAAACTGTAAGTAAGTTTATTCAGGTATACACAGATACAGTTACGAAGATTATCATACATAGCAGCATATGTGTAGAGAACCTAGGATAACCCAAAAAAGTCAGAGTGACTTAGTATTTCCATTGACTGACTTGGGTTATCCTAGGTTCTCTACACATATGCTGCTATGTATGATAATGTATGTAACTGTACTCACCTAATTGTGGTTGCAGGGGTCGAGACTCAGCTCCTGGCCCCGTGTATCTGAATAAACTTACAGTTTGCAGGAAGGAAAAACAAATTCCCTTTCCTCAAAGCATGAGGATTCTTAGGCAGTAAATAACCATGGGCTTACACTTGAAATCACCTGATGCATTACCGAAAAGGAGCAAGGTGAAGCGATCCTTTGCTGTCTTGAAGCCTGGTGCACTTTTCTCTTGCTGACTGATATAAGTTCGTGTTGGCATTTTCTTCCAGAAAACACTTGTCTCGTCAGCATTAAACACTTGATGTGGCTCATAGCCACCATTAGTAGGACCCCCACTGACTCAATGGTTTAACCCACCGCGGGCGACCGCACACTCAAAATTTTTCCCCTCCTGCCGAACCGTGTAATATCATCTTTACGTCGTGTAAGATGATAATGTGTCGCAAATCTTAAATCGTGCAATACCGGTAACGTGCAACATAATCTCGTGCTAAATGACGTTCTACTGTACATACAGAAAACAATGAGAAATAAATATAAAGCACTAATTTTAATGGATAAATGAACAGTTAAATCAGTTTTACCTTTATTGAAGACATGAAAGCGATTGGAAGTTCAGTATTTTTTTCACAGTGGCTGTTTTAGCATATTCTTGTTGGTGTATGAGAGAGGCAGGAGAGTTTGTTTGGAGGCAGGACAAGATAGTCCTTCAATATGACAATAATATCAACTCTACGGCTTATTTATCTAGCATAATTCATCTAATATGACATAATAAACAATATTAATAACATAGAAACATGATATAAACTCTAAAATGAATAAAACATGTCATTACGAATGTAAGGACTGGTGAGAGTGATTTTGTTGTTGTTGGGTATAAGAGCCACTGACCATAAGCCGTGGTGGGTGGCATCAGAAAGCCACCACCACTATTCACACACACAATGTACATTTTTTTTTTTTTTTCAACAAGTCGGCCGTCTCCCACCGAGGCAGGGTGACCCAAAAAGAAAGAAAATCCCCAAAAAGAAAATACTTTCATCATCATTCAACACTATCACCACACACATACATAATCACTGTTTTTCCAGAGGAGCTCAGATACGACAGCTGAGAATTGTCCCTCCCAGCTGTCACTATCCCAGACCCCTCCTTTAAAGTGCAGGCATTGTACTTCCCATTTCCAGGACTCAAGTCCAACTAAATCAATTAACTGGTTTCCCTGAATCCCTTCACACAATGTTACCCTGCTCACACTCCAACAGATCGTCATGTCCCAAGAACCATTCGTCTCCATTCACTCCTATCTAACACGCTCACACATGCTTGCTGGAAGTCCAAGCCCTCGCCCACAATACCTCCTTTACCCCTTCCTCCAACCTTTCTAGGACGACCCCTACCCCGCCTTCCTTTCCCTACAGATTTATACGCTCTCCAAGTCATTCTACTTTGATCCATTCTCTCTAAATGACCAAACCACCTCAACAACCCCTCTTCAGCCCTCTGACAAATATTTTTAGTAACTCCACACCTTCTCCTAATTTCCACATTCCGAATTTTCTGCATAATATTTACACCACACATTGCCCTTAGACAGGACATCTCCACTGCCTCCAGCCTCCTCCTCGCTGCAGCATTTGCAACCCATGCTTCACACCCATATAAGAGTGTTGGTACGACTATACTTTCGTACATTCCCTTCTTTGCCCCCATGGATAGCGTTTTTTGTCTCCACAGATACCTCAACGCACCACTCACCTTTTTTCCTTCATCAATTCTATGGTTAACCTCATCCTTCATAAACCCATCCGCTGACACATCAACTCCCAAATATCTGAAAACATTTACTTCTTCCATAATCCCTCTCTCCAATGTGATATCCAATTTTTCTTTATTTAAATCGTTTTATACCCGCATCACCTTACTCTTATCTATGTTCACTTTCAACTTTCTACCTTTAAGAAATATTTACACTTTTCTCCATGGGAAAGTGGAACAGAATTCTTCCTCCGTAAGCCATGCGTGTCGTAAGAGGCGACTAAAATGCCAGGAACAAGGGGCTAATAACCCCTTCTCCTGTATATATTACTAAATGTAAAAGGAGAAACTTTCGTTTTTCCTTTTGGGCCACCCTGCCTCGGTGGGAAATGGCCGACGTGTTGAAAGAAAGAAAGATTTACACTTTAAATTTATATATAAATATTTACACTTTAATTTATAAATAAGAAATATTCACACTTATATAAATAAGAAATATTTACACTTACATTGGAGGAGATGTTGGCAGAGGGCGGCTCTGGTCTCAGTGTCCCATATTTCTCAAACAAACAATGGAGGAGTTAAGTTTCGTGTCGTCATTTTTCTATCGATTAATGGCTTAACTTACTTGCTACACTGTTAGCGCGGGGCAGGCAGACAGGTCTGGTACACGGGCCGATAATCGGGGAAGGGCCAATAATCGAGCAAAAATTGGGACAAAAAAAGCGATCGATTTTCGAGCTGGCCGATAATCAGACCGGCCTATTTGCAGGGGTCCACTGTAGTTTATCTGAGAATATGTATGACCTATGGAAGAGTCCCATAATATTATGGTTTGCAAGCCAGTGTTGATCCCGTAATAGTACGCCAAAATTCTAGCAGCTTCCAATTTTGTGGGAGATAGCTGGTAGGCCTACATATGAGAGAATAAGTGAGTGGTCAGTGTGCACAGTATAAAAAAAAAATCTTGCAGCACGCAGTGCATAATGAAAAGTACCTTGAAATTGAGCTCAAAATAGCAGAAATGTTCGACTTTGCCGATGTTCAAGAGTAAGCAAATCATGTCACATGTCCAATACACATCAACTTGTGGGTATGATATGCTTTCACAAATGCACTGATATTATTTTTATCATTTTTACAATAATGCAGTAGTCTGCATAACAGTAATTCTTCTATTTACTGTTATATATTTACTGCATAATATAAGTGAGGTCTTAAGACTTAATTAGTGAACAGAGAAAGTGTTATTTTAGTGCTAGGAATATTTGCATTGTTAATTCTGGACACTATTTTGAAATTGGCCTTCCTTGAATTGTGTGTGAAATTGGCAAATTACCAATTTCTGATCACTTTATTGGGTAGTTGAAATCGGTAAATGGTCAGTTTCTTGTACTCACTCGATAGAACAAAAGGAGTTCTAGCTAAATAGCTATGAGTTTGGTCGACTGGAACAGTGGAATTGGCCGAATATAGGGCTAACTTCGCGATAGCGTAATTCTGTAAGTTTTCCATAAGAGAATTTTTTTTTTTTTAATTCTTCGACACTGAGAGCTAGTTTGTGAGTAGGGATCGCGACAGTGAAAGGGTTAAACTATGCACAGGTTGCAGTCATGACAGTAATGCTGTGAGCATAATTTTGAAAATATGGAAAAAAAAAAATCTTAAAAGATTGCAGAGCATTAATACAGTAAAAGTACAAAAAGAAAATG
>WNWK01003128.1:157500-179041 GCA_009830355.1 Cherax destructor | reverse complement strand
CCCAAACATGACTTGGTTACAATGCATGGATGATATCAGGAGCTTGACGGGTGAGGGCAGACTCCCCTTCCTTGATATCCTCTACGGGACACTGTGCGATGATGCTCTTTTCTTCAGAGGGAATAGGAGACTCAATAACTAGAATGTCTTGACACACTTTTATTCTTACTTTGACACACCAAGAGATTAGCAATTTTTAAAGAGACCTCCACATTTAAAATCCTGAATCATTCGAAAAGGAAATTTAGGACTGATATTAAAGAAACCTCCACTTTCTGGATTTTTTCATCCAAGACTGCAAGATACAGGGCTCGGGCCATCCTACTCGCCACTTCCACTGGAAGGACAACTAAGAAGTACCTAGTATCCCCATGCGGCATTATATCAGTCAATGACCTAACCAGGAATAAACCCTAAATTTCTTCCCCAGTTTCTTTTGCTGGGGTTTACACGGTTAAATGCAGTCACTGCAATAACAAATGTATGAGGGAAATTGAAAGAAACCTTTCGATCAGGTTGAGTTTACAGATACGTATGCAGTAGAGGTGACCGGGGTAAGCCTTGCACAACCCATGGGAACGCTGAAAGCCACCTGATGAACCAGAACCAGGCCCAGTTAATTATCACCGAACTTGAGATGAGGCGACAGTCCCCTGAAACCATCACTGATCTCAGTCTGTGGCACAATTAAATAAAACTCGGAAGTTACAGGATCTCCATTACCTTGACTAGCATAATTCCAGACAACACTTCGGCTTGTCCATACCGTGACACGTCCATCAGGTGTCCTCAATTCCAGTCAACTTGATCCTGATCTGACCGCTGCTTATAACTGACCTGATGTGACTTCGCTCACATGTGCCTTGATTTAATGTATGGTATTTCTTGCGGACTTTGTATCAGAGGGGTGAACAAGCCCACATAAACGAAATGTATCAGAAGGGTGAACAAGACCACACAAACGAAATGTTTAAGTAAATGTCTTAAGTGTTTACAAATGTATGCTTATCTTTATATAATCCTCAGTTAACATCTTGTATTATAACTTATTGTTCCCAAATATAGTCTACATCTTGTATTCTAACTTCCAGGTTCTAACGTACAGTTTACTTCATGTATAATAATTTCTGGGGTTCCAACATTATGTTTGTACCAAAATTCTGTCTGTACAAACAGTCTGTCTATAAATAAAAAAAAAAGTCACAATATCGTGACTGGAACAATACACAAATAACCCGCACATAGCAGAGAGGAGCTTACCACGACGTATCGATCCGACTTGGACCATTTACAAAGTCACACTAACAAAAAGGAGAGAAGGAGGGAGTATATATATATGCCAGCAGACAGAGGTGATAGTAGTAGTAGTGGAGTCAGTCAAATACTAAGATAGAGGAGCACTGCAAGGGAGCTAGGGGCTCACAAAAGGTAGGAACAAGAACACAAAGGAAGTGGGGAAATAAATAATGGACCAAATACCCAAGGCAGAAGAAAGAAAACCCAAAGGAGAAAGGGGAAAAAGGAGAAGGGGAAAAAGAATCAGGTTAAGTCACGGGTGTTATGAAGTTTGGAGCATTTTACAAAGTAATGGGAAAGGAAGGCATTTACAGAGACAAAGCCCCGACTAAGATTCATACAAGGAAAGTTGTGTATAAGGGAGGATTCAACCAGACGGCGACTGTGAAAGTTAGAAGTGGGGTAGACAGTTTTGGCACAAGACCAGTCAATAGGATGATTGTGATCTCTGACATGACAGAAAAGAGCATTATTTGTGTCGGCAAACCTAACACTACTTTTGTGCTCCTTGAGCCTGTCAGAAAGAGAGCGGCCAGTTTCTCCAAAGTACTGAAGAAGACAAGAGGAACAAGAAATAGAGTAGACACCAGGAGCATCTATAGAGGGAGGGGAGGTATGAACTAGATTGGTGCGAAGAGTGTTAGTCTGGCGAAAAGTAAATTTGATGTCTAAGGGACAGAGAGTTGTTGGGGTAGAAAGACTGGAAATGTAGGGAAGGCAGAGGACAGGAGAGTTCCCAAGAGTTTGGGAGAGAAAAAGTCCGTTTAGCACGTGAGAGGCAGTCTATGAAATGGGAACGGTAGTCAAGTCTGACCGAAACGTCGTCGTAAGCTCTCTCTCCTATGTGCGGAGTTATTTGTGTATTCTGTCTATATCAAAATTTTGTCTATACTCCCATTAACTAGACAGGTTGCAGTGTCCTACACAGGATTAAAGCTTCACAAACATTTAAGAATGATCTATTTATACTACAGTTTTGTGATAGCTAATACAGGAAGCGATATCGTTAATATTATAATAACTAGTGAAGATCAAATTTCGTCAGTAGTATGATAACAAGAAATATAGTTGATAGAACGGTAACCAATTCAAGAGAAATGTCGTTGGTCGTATCACTGCTAGTGCAGATTAGATATCGTCGATCACATGACTAGTGCAATAAAGATGTCGTCGATCAGTAGTGTAGGAAATTTTTCGTCAATCAATTGGCTGGTGTAGGATAGATACCATCTATTGCATGACGACTAATATAGAAAGGTATCGTCGATGGAATCATTGCAACTCTTGCCCACCAACTCAAGCCTCCGTTGTTGTCGACGATTGAATTTCAAATGAAACCTCGACTCCGCAACGTAACGCGGCGAGGATGGCTGAAGGTTGACTAGCTGGGCTGGTGTCTGTCTGGATGGCTGAAGGTTGACTAGCTGGGCTGGTGTCTGTCTGGATGGCTGAAGGGTTGACTAGCTGGGCTGGTGTCTGTCTGGATGGCTGAAGGGTTGACTAGCTGGGCTGGTGTCTGTCTGGATGGCTGAAGGGTTGACTAGCTGGGCTGTTGGCTGCCTGTATTGCTAGGTGGTTGGCTGGCTGACTGAATGTGTTCGTGGGTTTCTGGTTGCCAAACTGATTGTTTGGTTGCTTGATTGGGTGGAGTGTGTGCTGATTGGATGGTTGAGTCATTGGCTACATATCTCGTATGCTGGTTGGCTGGCTAGCTGGCTGATTACTTGGCTAGCTGGCTGATTGTAGCTGGCTGGCTGGCTAGCTAGCTGGCTGATTGCTTGGCTGGCTTTCTGGCTGTTTGGGTTCTCCATCAGGTTGGTAGCTATCACAAATGTATCCCACTGCTCCAGCAAGCAATCAGTGAAGTGGTTCTCTGCCATGACTTCTTTTCCTCGCCTTCAGCAGAGCAGGAAGACGCGTGATGCCAGGAGAGTCCAAAACCCCTAGACAAATGTGTGTGTGTGTGTGTGTGTGTGTGTGTGTGTGACGAAGAGAGAGGGAGGGAGAGAGAGAGATTGAAACTGAGACAGAAATAATAGCAGTGAAAAATAGACAACTTGACCAAACAAGAGAGGAAAAATAATAGTACTTCATTGTGAAATGATATTGATAGAGGAGTGTACTTATCTAGTAGTACAAGTATGTAGACGTACATTCTTTACATAGTATTTTACCAATTATCGTGTTCAACAACCTGATGATGGTAAAGTATGTGGCTCACTACCATATACTATTACCCACTGATAGTACAGTAATTTCCCTCGTACTAGGAAGATATTTTTTCCACTTAACTGTATACTATTAACCAGTGATACTAGAGTATTTTCAACAATACTGCATACTATTAACTAGTGACATTACAGTGGTCAGTACGCTGACGTCAGTGGGCAATAGAAATCATTCTGTCCTAAGCTGTCTGGGGATTAGCGTGGGGTGTTATTGAGCACCATGGCTTGCTGTAGGGTTTTAGAATCTCAGGTTAAAGTGTTGAAGAAGGAGGTTCTACTTCAGGAGGAAAATAGGAGGCTGAAACTTCGCCTAGATGGGTTTGGGAGTGAGATGATTGGATCTGGTAAGGAGGAAAAGGTTACCAGCAGTGAGTTGGAGAGTGGCAGCCGCTTTAAATGGCAAGTGGTTCACAATTCAGGAAGAAGCATCAAGATAAGGAAGGTTAACAGAGGAAGATTTGAAGGTAGGAAATCGATTCTCTCTTCTCCAGGACGAGTTTACTATAGTGGTTAGTGAGGGTAAAGGTACCACTGACTCCCCTGCTATTCTAGGTAAGAACATTCTGGTTGTGGGAGCCTCCCAGGTAAGATGTATGGACCGTGTTGTTTGTAACAGAGATAGGAAGGTTAGACAGAGAGTGCGTTTCCCAGGAGCTGGTGTTGGATAATATTATGTCAAGTAATGGGAACAAGCCCATTATATGTCTTAGTGCTGGTGGAAATGACATCAGGAAGGGCAGGAGACAGGATATGCTGCTTAATTAAGTACAAGTCAGCCATATATGTAGTCAGGTCTAAGGGAGGGGTCCCAGTCATATGTACCATTTTGCCTAGAAGAGGAGTGGGCAATGAATGGATGTCTAGGGCAATTGGTATAAATTGCTGGCTAAACAGGTACTGCAACGAACTTGCAATCCCATTCATTGATAACTGGGACAAATTCTATGCCAAACCTGATATGTATGCAAGGGATGGGGTACATCTCTCTGGGGCCAGAGGGGTTGCATTAGCCAACTCGATTGAGGGGGCCATTGCTGACTTGTCTAGGACTTTAAACTAATAGATTATAGAGGTATGGGTGTGTGTGCAGTACCAGGATACCTCAGGGATATGTTTAGAAGACAATATTCAAAATAAAGTTGCTAGTAAAGGCAAAGCAATTGATCAACAAAGACAGACAGTAGAGGGCAGCGAGTGACTAGCTCCCTTAAGGTTTTCTATGCTAATAGTAGGAGTCTATGAAATAAGATAGATGAGCTAAGATTACTTGCAAGTACAGGTAATATAGATATTATTGCTATAACGGAGACCTGTTTCAACCTGAAAGATAGAGAAATGCCGTCTGAATGCAACATACTGATAGGGTCACACTGATAGGGTCAACAGGAAGGGTGGTGGAGTGGCGATGGACGTCAGAGATAATTTAAATTTTTGTATTCGACAAAATATAAGATTAGAAACATCGGACACAGAATCTGTGTGGCTACAGCTTCTCGAGGGTTGAGAAAAATTTATTTTAGGTGTGATTTATAGGCCCCAAAGCTTGATAGGGAGTGCAGTAAGCTGCTGTGGAACGAAATTCATAAGGCATCTAGATATGAAAATATTGTGTTAATGGGAGATTTTAACTTTAGACTAATTGATTGGAACAATGTGACAAGAAATCTTGAGTCTAGTGACGTTGTTAATATGGTTCAGGATTGCTTTTTAAAACAGTTTGTGACAGAACCAACTAGAGGAAACCTGCTTGATTTAGTTCTTGCCAACAAAGAATCACTAATTGATAATCTTGAGGTTAATGATGATCTTTGGAAAAGCGATCACAAATCATTTAGTTTCAATATATCATGGAATTTCCTAAATAACTGCAATCAAGTCTCTGTCCCAGACTTCTGCTTTGCCGATTTCATGGGACTGAGAAATTACCTGGGTGGGCTGAACTGGAATGACGTTTTTCAGAGCATAGGTCTAGCTGCCTGGCCAATTTATGTTCCAAGTAGGGAAATTAGGTCTAACAAAAATGATCCCAAATGGATTAACAATAGATTAAAACATCTCATTGGTCAAAAGACAGTCATATATAGGCATATTAAAAGAGGGGATGGGCAATTAAGAAATCAATATATTCAAATATAGAGAGAAATAAAAAAAGGAATAAGAAAAGCAAAAAGGGATTATGAGGCTAAAGTCGCAAGGGATTCGAAGACTAACCCAAAAGAGTTCTTTCAGGTATACAGAAGTAAGCTTAGGGACAAGATAGGCCCACTTTAAAGTAACTCAGGTCAGATCACTGACAGTGATTAGGAAATGTGTGAAATTTTCAACACTTGCTTCCTCTCAGTTTTTACACAGAAAGATACTAGCGAAATTCCAGAAATCATACATTATGTAGAACAGGACGATAATAAACTATGCACGATTGGGGTAACTAGTGACATGGTCCTCAGACAAATAGAGAAATTAAAACCTAACAAATCCCCGGGCCCTGATGAACTGTTTGCAAGGATTTTAAAGGAGTGTAAAGAACTTAGCAAACCTTCCGCTAATCTTTTCACCATATCACTACAAACTGGCATAGTGCCAGACAAGTGGAAAAGGGCAAATGTAATACCTATTTACAAAGCAGAGACAGGTCCTTAGCTTCAAACTAAGGAATCAAACTATGGAATCAATAATTGCCGAGGCAATTCGTAGCCATCTTGAAAGGCATAAATTTATTATTGAATCTCAACATGGTTTTACAAAGGGGCATTCCAGCCTTACGAATTTACTAACTTTATTTCACCAAGGTATTTGAGGAGGTAGATCATGGTAATGAATATGATATTGTATATATGGATTTCAGTAAGGCTTTCGATAGAGTCCCACATCAGAGGCTATCGAGGAAAGTTAAAGCACACGGAATAGGATAATTTTTTCCTGGGTAGAGGCATGGTTGACAAATAGGCAGCAAAGAGTTTGCATAAATGGGGAGAAATCAGAGTGGGGGCACGTCACAAGCGGTGTTTCACAGGGGTCAGTGTTGGGCCCCTTGTTGTTCACAATTTACATAAACGACATAGATGAGAGAATAAACAGCGACATAAGCAAATTTGCTGATGACACCAAAATAGGCTGTCGAATTCCTTCCAGAATGATTTGAATAGACTGATGCAGTGGTCGGAAGAGTGGCAGATGCAGTTTATTATAGACAAATGCAAAGTTTTAAACGTTGGACAGGAAAATAACCATGCCACATATAAACTAAATAATGTGGATTCTAATATTACTGATTGGGATAATTATTTAAAAGTTTTGGTTAGCAGTAATCTGAAAATATGACAACAGTGCATAAGTGTTCGCAATAAAGCGAACAGAATCCTTAGCTTCATATCAATACGCATAAATAATAGAAGTCCTCAGGTTGTTCTTCAACTCTATATATCTTTGGTTAGGCCTCATTTAGGTTATGTTGCACAGGTTTGGTCACCGTATTACAGAATGGATATAAATGCACTGGAAAACGTACAAAGTTGATCCTGTGTATCATAAATCTTGAAGATTGAGACACTTATGCATAAGTGTTGCATAAGTGTCTCAATCTTCAACTTGTCGGTTTTCAAAACCATTTATCACATCATAAACCTTCCCTATGAGGATAGACTGAGAGCCATGAATCTACACACTTTAGAAAGGCGTAGAATTAGGGGGATATGAGTGAGGTGTATAAATGGAAAACATGAACAAATAAAGGAGATGTAAATAGCGTGCTAAAAATATCTAGCCAAGACAGGACTCGCAGCAATGGTTTTAAGTTAGAAAATTTCAGTTTCAGGAAGGATATAGGAAAGCACTGGTTTGGTAATAGACTTGTGGATGAGTGGAACAAACTCCCGAATACCGTCATAGAAGCTAAAACGTTATGTGGTTTTAAAAATAGTTTAGATAAATGCATAAGATGATTTGGGTGGGTGTGAGTTGGATCTGACAAGCTTGTGCTAATAGGTTTGATGCCGTTCTCCTTCTTTAAGTGGATGTAACCTGGACATGACTTGGTTGGGTCAGTGGCATAAACCGGTAGGTGACTTGGAGCTGCCTCGCATGGGCCAGCAGGCCTGCTGTAGTGTTCCTTCCTTCTTATGTTTTTATTAACTATTGATAGTACCCTATTTTTTATGCCTTACAAGAAACTATTTCCTAGTGATAATACACCATTTTCCTCCTTACTGATTATTACTTCCTAGTTATAGTACAGTATTTTCTTCCTTACTGCTTAGTGATAGTACAGAGTTTTCTAACTGCTTACTGTTACCCACTGATAATACAGTATTTCCTCCTTAATGCTTATTATTATCCACTGATAATACAGTATTTTCCTCCTTACTACTTAGTATTACCCAGAGATACAAAAGTGACACACGTCGAGTGAAATGGAATTTATCAAAAAATTGTGATCTAGTTTTTGTGATCCTAAACACTGTATTATAATCTAAGCTAGTGAGGTTTGTCCTCTCAACGGAGGTTGCCTTGATGTTATGTTGGTGAAGGGCTCTTGATCCATGAATCTGAAGGAACACTCCCCTTCCTTTGAACAAACCTGATTACCTACCATTTCTCAGACGCTCTGTGACCACTAAGAATTTAGTGTTTAACCTTGAATGCGATAATTATAATCTTGATGTTTGATTATATTTCGTTAAATTAAGATTGCTTCATTTCTGATTATTTTATGTTGTCATACCTATGTTGTGCGATATGTAATCTAACATTGTGTTGAGTCGAGTGTGTCATGGTAGTGGTGTGTTGTGTGGGGTAGTCTAACATTGTGTTGAGTCAAGTGTCATGGTGGTGGTGTGTTGTGTGGGGTAGTCTAACATTGTGTTGAGTCAAGTGTCATGGTGGTGGTGTGTTGTGTGGGGTAGTCTAACATTGTGTTGAGTCGAGTGTCATGGTGGTGGTGTGTTGTGTGGGGTAGTCTAACATTGTGTTGAGTCGAGTGTCATGGTGGTGGTGTGTTGTGTGGGGTAGTCTAACATTGTGTTGAGTCGAGTGTCATGGTGGTGGTGTGTTGTGTGGGGTAGTCTAACATTGTGTTGAGTCAAGTGTGTCATGGTGGTGGTGTGTTGTGTGGGGTAGTCTAACATTGTGTTGAGTCGAGTGTCATGGTGGTGGTGTGTTGTGTGGGGTAGTCTAACATTGTGTTGAGTCGAGTGTGTCATGGTAGTGGTGTGTTGTGTGGGGTAGTCTAACATTGTGTTGAGTCGAGTGTCATGGTGGTGGTGTGTTGTGTGGGGTAGTCTAACATTGTGTTGAGTCGAGTGTGTCATGGTGGTGGTGTGTTGTGTGGGGTAGTCTAACATTGTGTTGAGTCAAGTGTGTCATGGTGGTGGTGTGTTGTGTGGGGTAGTCTAACATTGTGTTGAGTCGAGTGTCATGGTGGTGGTGTGTTGTGTGGGGTAGTCTAACATTGTGTTGAGTCAAGTGTGTCATGGTGGTGGTGTGTTGTGTGGGGTAGTCTAACATTGTGTTGAGTCAAGTGTCATGGTGGTGGTGTGTTGTGTGGGGTAATCTAACATTGTGTTGAGTCGAGTGTCATGGTGGTGGTGTGTTGTGTGGGGTAGTCTAACATTGTGTTGAGTCGAGTGTCATGGTGGTGGTGTGTTGTGTGGGGTAGTCTAACATTGTGTTGAGTCAAGTGTGTCATGGTGGTGGTGTGTTGTGTGGGGTAGTCTAACATTGTGTTGAGTCAAGTGTCATGGTGGTGGTGTGTTGTGTGGGGTAGTCTAACATTGTGTTGAGTCGAGTGTGTCATGGTGGTGGTGTGTTGTGTGGGGTAGTCTAACATTGTGTTGAGTCGAGTGTCATGGTGGTGGTGTGTTGTGTGGGGTAGTCTAACATTGTGTTGAGTCGAGTGTGTCATGGTAGTGGTGTGTTGTGTGGGGTAGTCTAACATTGTGTTGAGTCGAGTGTGTCATGGTAGTGGTGTGTTGTGTGGGGTAGTCTAACATTGTGTTGAGTCAAGTGTGTCATGGTGGTGGTAGTGTGGTAACTGATCTAACATTGTCTGACTGTCAAGTTAGTGTCCATGGTAGTGGTGTGTTGTGTTGAGTATCTAACATTGTGCTTGAGTCAATGTGTCATGGTGGTGGTGTGTTGTGTGGGTAGTCTAACATTGTGTTGAGTCAGTGTGTCATGGTGGTGGTGTGTTGTGTGGGGTAGTCTAACATTGTGTTGAGTCAAGTGTCATGGTGGTGGTGTGTTGTGTGGGGTAGTCTAACATTGTGTTGAGTCAAGTGTGTCATGGTAGTGGTGTGTTGTGTGGGGTAGTCTAACATTGTGTTGAGTCAAGTGTCATGGTGGTGGTGTGTTGTGTGGTGTGATCTAGCACATCCCGTTGCTCATGCATGTCATCCTATTGGTTGTCAGTCATGTTGCTTCAGACAGTAATGGCAAGACGACATTCGAACCAGCACTAATTATTCGGGAGGCCTCTGCAGGCAAAAATCATCTTGCAGCGTCATTAATTACTGTGGATAATTAGAGGATGGTCGTTGAGCGTAACGAAGTTATGTTACGCTACAACTTGGGAGTAACACAGCCATGTCTAGCCACAGCTTGACTGCAACACAGCCAAGTTGGCTATGACACAACTAAGTTAGGTCAGAGATTAAGCGTAACAGCTATGTGTGGACAAAAGTTTTAGAGTTACACAGCTGTATCTAGAAACAGCATAAGCGTAACAGTTATGCTTGGTCACAGCTTCAGCATAACACGGTAATGTTTGTTCACAGCTTCAGCATAACACGGTAATATTTGGTCACAGCTTCAGCGAACCTCCGTGACTGCTTGATGTTTTGTTATGTGGATTAAGTTTGAGGGGCAATAATACAGTTTAATGGTCCTGCTGAGTTTCCTAAGCAGCAGCGCAACTAGTCAGTTCAGCAGCAGATGATACACGTATTAAACTGAGCAGGTATATACGACCTTGGGCTGATAACGTCACCATAAAAGGCTAAATTCTCCATTTTGATAGTTTTTTCAATGGCTTGTGTTTCCGTGTAATAAAAGTGTAACTTCGCGGTAGCAACAGTATTAGAGGTATCTTCTCATTACGACTTTAAATAAACACCGAAATATATAGGAAAAATACATTTTCGAGTTAAAAAGCAGGCATGAAATATATCCATGAAAATTGATGCTATTAGTCTGAAGTTGCTTGAATTAGTGTTTATGCGTAAGCAAGATACGCAAAAGTGTGCACTCGAATAAGGATTCACACACAAACACCAGTGAAGAGGCGGGGCCAGGAGCTATGAATCGACTCCTGCAACCACAATTAAGTGAGCACACACACACACACACACACACACACACGGTCCGGAGTTCGAATCTCCTCCGGTACGGCTGGAAAAGCATTAGGGACGTGTTTCCATAAGACACCTTCTGTCCCTGTTCACCAATTTTTTTTTGTATATTTTATTTAAAATAACAGCACATATACAAAACATTGACATGTATAATCGAAAAAATCACCTTAATACAATAATGTATATCAATATAGATACACACATACAAATGAACTCATGAACAGAACTGATACCCAAAATTTATAGATAAAACTACACTTAATCTTGGACAAACACTGCAAAACCGTAAAACAAAGGATAAACATAACTCATTCAAAGGTATAGACGAGAAACATTACCATACCTCGCACAACAAACTAAACTAAACATAGTTACATAAAATGTAAATCACCACTACCCTGTAACTGGACACCCTCCCCCCCAGAGAAGTTTTTTTTTTTTTATATTAAGGAAACATGACATACAGTTACTGGACATGTCATACAAAACCAGTCGATTGTTATTCAACGACTTATGCAAAGGTATACGAAATAATACACTTAATATGACACTAAATAATACATTGACATTCCTAAGGACTCTAAACGTCCCCTAATATATATACCAAACACCCCACTATTAAGCACAAAGAAAACTTATACCTACCATAATGCCTAATCATGCTATAAAAATTTTCGGTAACACAGCACAACCTCTATCCACCATTGATTCCTGACAAAACACTCCCCTATTACTCCCCGCAACTTAAACACTTTTAAGGACATCCTGTCAAAATGAAACACGAGAGGGTCATAAGACTTACGACCCCTACCCAATTTATGAAATAAACACTGACAACTTCAACATAGAACATGGAATATATTTTTTTTTATATATTTTAAATAAAACAGTTATACAAGTGAAATGACCTATACATAGTAAGCAATAGTGCAAAGAGACACCAATAAATTCCATCCCCATCAATCCTCCTGATGAAACCTCTACTAAAAAAAAAAACTTTTTTTTTTTTTAAATAACTCTACAATGAAACCCTATCCTGTAACATAATACAAAACTTAAAATAAAAACCAGTCACTTGCCAACCTGTTATACGAAAACTACATTATCTCCAAACGGTCACTACCGCCAAAGACTAACACACATTTATAATGTGTCTATAAAGGTTTTTTCCACTTTTTTTTTATTAACATAATATCAGGCTTTAACAAACTTTATAAAGCCACAAAGCGTTTAACTATAAATCATTATCATAATAAGCACTACAACATGCATGTACTTCTGGTATAAACACAAGTTAATTACCTAATAAATCTTACCCTAAAGTCGCAAAGAATATAACACACCAACTTTGTGATGTCACCTTTTTTTTTTTTTCTTTCCAAGGGACGAAGCCCCACTCAAAAAGTTGACCACCTCATGTGCAGAACCCCAAATCTTACATATGAACCAACCTTACTTGTATCATAATTTCCCTTATGTTTTTTTTCTTTCTTTTAAACAGACAGCCTTTAATACACCCAAAAGAGAGAATTGCACTAAGCAACCCCACCCGTACACGAAAACCCTTACCCTACCCTTCCCAACAAATCTCACTCATACCTCAAACAACCTGAAACTAAACCCTCACCCCCACCACCCCACACATGCACACTGCAACACTCCCCCTCAAACAAAAACCGCACATGCCAAAGCCCTTTTCCCCCCCCCCCGCTACCACACCAAAACCCCTTAAACTCTAAACCAGCCCTAAACACCTCCCCTCCCCACTCCTAACAACTGTTGCATTGTCAAAACCCTATATGCTGCCGGAAATTTAGAAACCCAAGCTCTGCCATAAACCTCCCTATTCCTACAATTTGTTCTATAAATCCCCGCAGCCAAAGCATGAATTAAAACCTCACTATCTGAACCCCTCATACCCCAAGACAAAAACACGAACTCTAACATTATATAAACCAAAGCCCTATGCACGTCCTCCTCACACACCCCTAAGTCCAAACAAAGTGCCTTTAACACTGAAAACCTCCCCCCAATCAATCCCAACACCCCCCAATCCAAACCCTCACACGCCCCCGCCCCTCACAAAAATATACCACATGAAACACCGTTTCCCATTCACCACACCTAGCGCAAGACCCATCCCCTGTGACTCCCATCTCGAACAACTGAGCTTTCGCCGCCAGTATCCCATTTAAGAATCTGTAACCTGTTTCTCTCACCCTAGGCCTCACCTTCACCTTTTTTAACCAACCCCAAATACTCTTCTAATTATACAATGGATACACCTCCACTCCCTGTACTACCTTCTCCCTCACACAAGCCCTATCCAATCTGCTTACTCTAACATTCCCCGGGTCCCTCAACACCAGGAGTACCTGTAACACCGCCTCACACTCCCTAAGCTCCCTACCCCCACCCCACCACTTCCTAACCTCACCCATTACCGAACCCACCCTTCTACCCCTCAGCTCCCCCTTCATCATAAATTCCTGCTTTACAAACACACTTTTCAACCTACTCCTCAACGGAATCAAACCCATCCCTCCATTTTTAACACTTGTCTCCACGACCTCCCTACTCAACCAATGTCTACCCTTCCCCCAAATAAAACTAAGCACTCCCTTTTGTAGCCTTCTCATATCAGCTTCTAATAATGGATAAACCGCCGCTCTAAACCACAGTTTACTATAAATTAAAACATTAATAACCATCACCCGTTGCAACAGCGTTACGTCCCCAACTCCCCAGCCCCTCATTCGCTTCAAAGCCGAATCCACCACTTCCCCCGAATTCTTCTCTCTAACAACCCTGCCATCACTACAAAACACTATCCCACAGTTTTTTAAAGCTTCTACACATTGCCATCCCTCCCTTAAACCCAACGTTTCCCCACTCCAACTACATACCTCTTAATAGGTGTGATTTACTTCTATTAACCCTCATTCCTGTTGCCTGACCAAAAAGCTCCACCCAACCTCTAACCCAACGCAAACTCTCCTCTGTCTTTATCAACAACATTGTGTCGTCTACATAACCTACTATCCCTGCTCTATCCGCCCCTATTTCCCCTTCTACCCTTAAACCCTCATCGACTAACCTATAAAAAGGATCTTGGAAACAAGCAAAGAGGATCTGTGACAGAGGACATCCCTGTCTCAGTCCCCTTCCCATGTTCACCGCCCACCCAATCATTCCATTTATTTGTATCCTCATCAACGCCTCTGCATTTAAAGTTCTTACCCATCCTACAATTTCTTCTCCAAATCCTAGCCTTCCTAAGATATCCAACAGCACCTCCCTATTCACCCTGTCATAAGCCATTTGCCAATCCAGCCCTAACACCCTCCCCCCTGATTTGCTTCAATAAACTCTTTTATTCTACTATGACCATGCCTAAAACTTCTCCCTGGTATCCCAAATTGTCCCTCGTGCAACATATTCCCTAAACCTCCCTTGATTCTATTAGCCAAAATCTTTGCTAATATCTTATAGTCAGTACACATGAGCACAATAGTCCCATAGTCCTTAAACCCCTTTGGTGTTTTACATTTAGGCACTAACACTACAACTCCCGTCCTTACTGACTCCTCCAGGACTCCTGTCTCCCTCATGTCATTGAAGACCCTGACTAGCACCCCTCTCAGCACCTGCCAGTATTGCATGTATACTTCCTCCAGTAATCTATCTATGCCTGGTGGTTTTCCAGCCCTTAACCCTTTAACTGCCTCCCAAACGTCTTCTGTTATGTCCCCCTCTATTGCCTTCCTATCATCCTCATTCAACCTTCTATGAATTCCCCCTAATAATTGGACACAAGCCCGCTCATCCCTATCTTCTTCCGCAAACTTCCTTCCAAACCAACACTCCGCATAACCAGTCATCCCCTCTGTTGTTTGCAACACTCTTCCCACCTCATACCCCCCCCATCTCTTCCACCTCTACAGACGTCAGCAACATACCCTGTCTTCGCTTCTGAAACTGCGTCAACACCACCGCTGATGCCTTATCCCCCCTTAAAACCTCCTCCATCCCACTTCTTACCCGTAAAGCATGAAACCTCTCATACTGAATGTCTCTCAGAGCCCTTCTTACCCCCTCCACACTCTCTTCGTGCTTTCCCTGCCTTCCCCACCATAACTATCCCTCAATAAACCCTCTAAATACCTCTGGTAACCATACCTATATCTTGCATCCTCCCTCCCCACCTTCTCAAAGTACTCCTTTATCCCCTTCTTCCCACACTCATTCCACCACCTCACCGCATGTGCTACGCCCCCCTTCCACAGACCCTCCCACCATCCCTCAAAATCCACCATACCCTCTACTCTATTAAGCATTGCCACGTTAAGTTTCAAATAACTCGAGTAAACCCTCACGGCCCCCTCCCAACCCCCTTGCATCAACACGCCCTTGTGATCTGAAAAACCTACATCCAAACATTCCACTTTCTCAACCCCTACCGCACGCGAAACATAAACCCGATCCAATCTAGCCGCATAAGTACCCCTAAAAAAAGTGTATTAGACAGGTTCACCCCGCCCTCCCACCGCATCCACAACACCCACCGCACCCAAAACGTCTCTTAAGATCCTCAAAACACTACCATTTCCTCTCGGCTCTACATCCCTAACCCTAATAACACTGTTCCAGTCTCCCGTAATTATGACCACCTGCGGCAGACCCCTGAAAGCATAAATTAATTCATCCTGCACAAATTGTTCCTTGACCCTATTATTCAAAATCGCCGGCATATACACTCCAATAAAACTAATCTGGACCTCCCCTCACTGACCATCAACCCTCACCACTCTCCCCCCCCCTCTTCCCATGACTGCAAAACAAAAGGGCACATTTCCCTAATACCCACTACCACAATGCCCTTGAACAACTCAGAACCTCCCACAAAACACTGATATCCTTTCAACTTTAATTCCCTCCCACACCTATAAAACACTACATCTACCCTGTACCTAATCAAAGTCACTTCCACCCACTTTCGTTTGGCCTCATTTTTAAGGCCATTCACGTTCATGCCTAAACAACAGAAGGTAACGGTTGAGGTTTCCCTTTTGGTTTCAGTTTGTTTTCTCTCCAATGTTTTACCTGTGACCCCTCCCCTCCCACCCTTCCTGTCTCCTCCCATCCCCCCTTTACCCTTATCACCCCCACTACCTCTTGCTTTTGTCTGTTGTCGTACTACAACTTCAGACCAAATTTTCTTACCAGGTCTCTGTGCTGGTGCGAGGACATCATTTCCACCCTCCTCACCAGTTCTCTTCCTAAATTCTCCCCTGTCTCTCAGTACCTCATTTACCTGCTCATTATGCACCTCCACCTCCACCTGTATGACATCCAACACAGCTTTACCACACCCCTCACCTTCTGCCTCACCACCACCCACCTGTTCCTTCTGCTTCAGAACCCCAATACCACACACCTCACTGGTTGACCCCTCCAATGTCAGCTCTTCTCCTTCAAGAATCTCATGGAGATCCCTCAAAATCTCTGCCTCCTGACCAGTTATACCTTCCTCTTCTGTGTCTGGCCCAGTCTTTTCCCCTTCTTACACCTCCACCTCCATGCTCTTCCCATGCATCCTTTGTTCCTCCATCTCCACTTTGTCCACCTCCACGCTCCATGATGTCTTCTCTTCTCCCTGCATCAACGCACACTCCATGCCTCCTTCCGTTCCATCCTTCGTTGCATTCCTTATTTTGTATCTCTGTTGCTGCTCTGCTCCACCTCGACGCCTATCCTCTCTCCTTTGGCTACACTCAGCAGCCAAGTGCCCCGGCTTTTCACACAGTCTACACGTCCTCACCTGCCCTGGGTATGTGACGTACACCTGTGTGCGGAAATGGTTCATAAGTACATAAGAGGGAATTGGTTTCCTCAAGGAAATTTTGATGGAATACGTTCCGTCTAAGACGCCTGCATATAACCCCTGCGCCCAGTGTCCTATGTTTACAGCATGTATTGTGCCATAACTCTGAAATACATCTTTAATATCTTCTTGTCCAGTTTCAAAGGGCACATTATGCACCTTAATCCACTTATAAGTGGCTGAAACGTCCTTTAAACATACCTCAAGGCCTTGATGTACAACCAACTTTTTCTCCTGGTATGTATCGACGACTCGTTGATAAGCTGCAGTGCAAGCTAATTTGATGAAGATCCTCCTCGCCCCGTTTAACAAAATGCCATAAATCTCTTCATGCGATAGTTTAACAAAATGCCATAAATCTCTTCATGAGATAGTCCAAAAGTGTCTCAAAGTATTGCAGGCAGTAGAATCTCCGCATTAGATGGATATATGGCTCCCTGGACCAAGTCAACACACACCGTGTTCACTCGCCTCCTGTAACCGTCAGCCATTGTTTGAAAATGACGTTGCCTCTAGCTGCCGCCAGGGAGCACCACCAGCACATCCGCACACAACCAAGGCTGGGTGTGGAATGTGTTCACCAATGAGTGTAAAATGGGTACCTGTGTGTTAGTCGACTAGTGTGGGGTCGCATCCTGGGACAAAAACTGACCTAATTTGCCCGAAATGCTCAGCATAACAAGCGGCTGTCTATTTAGTAGTATGTCATTGATATCAGCTAGGCCTGTATACCATGTACATGTACTTGTAGTAAATAATGATATTATTATTATTATTATTATTATTATTATTATTATTATTAATGTTCAACTTTAGCTTGGTGCTCGTAACAATCTTAAGTTCACGTCATTGAGCACTGATTTTTAAAAGATTTACAAATCTACTAAAAACGAGAAGAAGAAAAACTTTATAAAATTGGGGTGTCTGAATGTGCGTGGATGTAGTGCGGATGATAAAAAGAGATGATTGCCGATGTTATGAATGAAAAGAAGTTGGATGTCCTGGCCCTAAGCGAAACAAAGCTGAAGGGGGTAGGCGAGTTTCAGTGGGGAGAAATAAATGGGATTAAGTCAGGAGTATCTGAGAGAGTTAGAGCTAAGGAAGGGGTTGCAATAATGTTGAAGGATCAGTTATGGAAGGAAAAGAGGGAATATAAATGTGTAAATTCAAGGATTATGTGGATTAAAATAAGGGTCGGATGCGAAAAGTGGGTCATAATAAGGTGTATGCACCTGGAGAAGAGAGGAGTGTAGAGGAGAGAGAGAGATTTTGGGAGATGTTAAGCGAATGTATAGGAACTTTTGAACCAAATGAGAGAGTAATTGTGGTAGGGGACCTAAATGCTAAAGTGGGAGAAACATGCAGAGAGGGTGTAGTAGGTAAGTTTGGGGTGCCAGGTGTAAATGATAATGGGAGCCCTTTGATTGAATTTTGTATAGAAAGGGGTTTAGTTATAGGTAATACATATTTTAAGAAAAAGAGGATAAATAAGTATACAAGATATGATGTAGGGCGTAATGACAGTAGTTTGTTGGACTATGTATTGGTAGATAAAAGACTGTTGAGTAGACTTCAGGATGTACATGTTTATAGAGGGGCTACAGATATATCAGATCACTTTTTAGTTATAGCTACAGTGGGAGTAAAAGGTAGATGGGATACAAGGAAAATAGAATCAGTAAGTAAAAGAGAGGTGAAGGTTTATAAACTAAAAGAGGAGGCAGTTAGGGTAAGATATAAACAACTATTGGAGGATAGATGGGCTAGTGAGAGGTAGGCAATGGGGTCGAAAATGTATGGGGTAGATTTAAAAATGTAGTGTTAGAGTGTTCAGCAGAAGTTTGTGGTTACAGGCGAGTGGGTGCAGGAGGGAAGAGGAGCGATTGGTGGAATGATGATGTAAAGAGAGTAGTAAGGGAGAAAAAGTTAGCATATGAGAGGTTTTTACAAAGTAGAAGTGATGCAAGGAGGGAAGAGTATATGGAGAGAAAAAGAGAGGTTAAAAGAGTGGTGAAGCAATGTAAAAAGAGAGCAGATGAGAGAGTGGGTGAGATGTTATCAGCAAATTTTGTTGAAAATAAGAAAAAGTTTTGGAATGAGATTAATAAGTTGAGGAAGCCTAGAGAACAAATGGATTTGACAGTTAAAAATAGGAGAGGAGAGTTATTAAATGGAGAGTTAGAGGTATCGGGAAGATGGAGAGAATATTTTGAGGATTTGTTAAATGTTGATGAAGACAGGGAAGCTGTGATTTCGTGTGTAGGGCAAGGAGGAATAACATCTTGTAGGAGTGTGGAAGAGCCAGTTGTGGGTGTGGGGGAAGTTCGTGAGGCAGTGGGTAGAATGAAAGGGGGTAAGGCAGCTGGGATTGATGGGATAAAGATAGAAATGTTAAAAGCAGATGGGGATATAATTTTGGAGTGGTTGGTGCTATTATTTAATAAATGTATGGAAGAGGGTAAGGTACCTAGGGATTGGCAGAGAGCGTGTATTGTTCCTTTGTATAAAGGCAAAGGGGACAAAAGAGAGTGCAAAAATTATAGGGGAATAAGTCTGTTGAGTGTACCTGGTAAAGTGTATGGTAGAGTTATTATTGAAAGAATTAAGAGTAAAACAGAAAGCAGGATAGCAGATGAACAAGGGGGCTTTAGGAAAGGTAGGGGGTGTGTAGACCAAGTGTTTACAGTGAAACATATAGGTGAACAGTATTTGGATAAGGGTAAAGATGTTTTTGTGGCATTTATGGATTTGGAAAAGGCGTATGATAGGGTAGATAGGGGGCAATGTGGCAGATGTTGCAGGTGTATGGAATAGGAGGAAGGTTACTGAAAGCAGTGAAGAGTTTTTATGAGGATAGTGAGGCTCAGGTTAGAGTGTGTAGGAGGGAAGGGGACTATTTCCCAGTAAAAGTGGGCCTTAGACAAGGATGTGTGATGTCACCGTGGTTGTTCAATATATTTATAGATGGGGTTGTAAGAGAAGTGAATGCGAGGGTCTTGGCAAGAGGTGTTGGGCTAAAAGATAAAGAAGCAAATACAAAGTGGGAGTTGTCACAGTTGCTTTTGCTGATGACACTGTGCTTTTGGGAGATTCTGAAGAGAAGCTGCAGAGGTTGGTGGATGAATTTGGTAGGGTGTGTAAAAGAAGAAAATTGAAAGTGAATATAGGAAAGAGTAAGGTGATGAGGATAACAAAAAGAATAGGTGACGAAAGATTGGGTATCAGATTGGAGGGAGAGAGTATGGAGGAGGTGAATGTATTCAGATATTTGGGAGTGGACATGTCGGCGGATGGGTCTATGAAGGATGAGGTGAATCATAGAATTGATGAGGGGAAAAGGGTGAGTGGAGCACTTGGAGTCTGTGGAGACAAAGAACCTTGTCCATGGAAGTAAAGAGGGGAATGTATGAGAGTATAGTTATACCAACGCTCTTATATGGGTGTGAAGCATGGGTGATGAATGTTGCAACGAGGAGAAGGCTGGAGGCAGTGGAGATGTCATGTCTGAGGTCAATGTGTGGTGTGAATATAATGCAGAGAATTCGAGTTTGGAAATTAGAGGAGGTGCGGATTACCAAAACGATTGTTCAGAGAGCTGAGGAGGGGTTGTTGAGGTGGTTTGGACATGTAGAGAGAATGGAACGAGACAGAGTGACTTCGAGAGTGTATAAATCTGTAGTGGAGGGAAGGCGGGGTAGGGGTCGGCCTAGGAAAGGTTGGAGGGAGGGGGTAAAGGAAGTTTTGTGTGCGAGGGGCTTGGACTTCCAGCAAGCATGTGTGAGCGTATTTGATAGGAGTGAATGGAGGCATATGGTTTTTAATACTTGACGTGCTGTTGGAGTGTGAGCAAAGTAACATTTATGAAGGGATTCAGGGAAACCGGCAGGCCGGACTTGAGTTCTGGAGATGGGAAGTACAGTGCCGGCACTCTGAAGGAGGGGTGTTAATGTTGCAGTTTTATAACTGTAGTGTAAAGCACCCTTCTGGCAAGACAGTGATGGAGTGAATGATGATGAAAGTTTTTCTTTTTCGGGCCACCCTGCCTTGGTGGGAATCGGCCGATGTGTTAATAAAAAAAACATAATTTTAATATACTCACAATTCAACAATACCATAGTGAGCATTTTCGTTTCTTCTAGCGTGAGTGCCTTCAGGTTTGCCCATTCTTGTATTTTGTTTCACTCTGGTATTGTATATTTGTAATCATTCATATTAGTGATTTCTTGTCGTATACACTATCTCAAGCGTAGTTTCAACTGCCAGTATATACTGTGTTCCTGGACCGATTCAGAACAGAGAATCCCGAAGTGAATTTGTAGTCTCTTTGGTGTGCAAATGGAGTGTAGGCATGAGGATTAGGGAGCGAGATGTTAATGCTTCTGGAAATGGGCCTCGATCTTCTCCGAGCAGTGGAATATTCCTTGGCTTGAGCTGACGTGTGGGGCACCACTCGACCCTGCCATGTCAGCTGCTCATTAAGTCCGCCTCTCCTGTACTGATTGATCACCAATGACGCGTGTCAGCACGTTGATACACTCTTTTCACCAACATTACAGCTGACATCATCGCCATCAGTATCATCATACACATCTGTAGTAGTGTCATAAGTGCCATTAGTATTTGAATAATTACCGTTTTCATTGCCAGGTTGAGAACTAGCTTAAATGACAAAATTCAGCCTTGAATTAATTATCTGATTATATAATATTTTGTCAATGTCATCATCTGTCATCGTTATCCCAGTTGCTATATTAACATCATTGTATGATAATAATCATAGTTTTCCC